>JAWPHD010003131.1:0-227746 GCA_037043455.1 Cyrtodaria siliqua | reverse complement strand
TGCTTGATCTAATAAAGTGTGACATTGCCGTTATTACAGAACACAAATTGTTCAGTCACTCGACCTCATTTCTGGACAGTATCAACGCTAATTATACCAGTTATGGTACGACAGATACATCAATAGATGAATATGGCCCGGCTAAATGTGGTAAAGGAGGGATGGCATTCTTGTATAAAAAGGAGCTGGAACCGAACATTGAAATACTGCCGGAAATAAAAACAGATAGGCTAATTGGTATAAAGCTCAGATATGAAAACTGTGTACCAATATTTATTTTCGCTACATATCTACCAGCGGATAACTCCATTAGTACATACGATGAACACTTACATAATGTATACTATGCTCTCCATTATTATAGTCAATATGGACATGTGATTGCTGCTGGAGATTTCAACGGTAGCTACGTTAACAATACTAATGTTAATCAACAGAAGTCGACGTTAATCAAGTCCTTTGTTAATAGTAACTTTCTTGTCCCGGTTAACCTATCCGAGAAGCGATATGGCCTTGCGTTTTCTTATGTACCTAAAGAGACTATGCTAGACTATATCCTCACCGATCCTATATTGTTTCGCGACGTAATAGAACGTGAAATTATTCGAGAAGGTAATATAACGAATACATCAGATCATTTGCCTATCGTAATGACCGTTAACATGTATGTCACCGAAGAAATTAATCAGAACAATAATACAAACAAATATCAATCAATTGCATGGCATAAAGCAACTGCGAACGACTTACACTCGTACCAATCACTATTAGAACCTCTACTACAAAAACTTACTCACGAACATATACAATCAACTACAGAAATCGACCAATATAATGCAAAATTGACTACGTATCTACTATCACGCTCATATAGCACTATCCCTTGCACAATGTTCAACCCATACACCAAACCGTTTTGGAATCAGGACGTTAAAAATGCACATAAATCAGAGCGAGAAAAAGGCGAGAATGGGTTAAAGCGAGTCGCCCTCGAGGCAATGAACACTTAACATATTCTCAATATAAAGAAGCAAAACGGCAACTTCGCAACGCTCAGCTAAACGCTTCTGACAATTACATGTCCAAAGTTTTCGAAGACATTGACAATGCTGCAGGCATGGACAACAAACTTTTCTGGAGACTTATAAATCGAAAAAAAAAGAAACAACCCACACGGTGTTCAGAAATTATATATAATGATAAAGTCCACTCATCTCCCATTAATATTACAAATGCTTTTGCATCTTTCTATGAAGACATGTATACACCTAAAGACTGCGATAACTTTGACACTATGTTTAAAGAAACGGTAGAATCTGAGTTTAGAGACATATTAAAGAATCCATACTCCGGTAATGCCTACTTTGATATAACCGAGTTTGAAACAGCTCAAATTAATAAAATAAGACGGACGCATAAGCGCAATAAAAGTGGAGGTATCGACCACTTAAGAAATGAACACATAATCAACGAAGGACCAACTATTACCGCAGCCTTTATACTTCTATTTGATAAAATAGTAGAATATCAATACATACCTCTAGCCTGGAAAAATGCCCTAATCATACCAATATTCAAGGGCAAAGTCAAGACCGACCCTAAAAACTACAGGCCCGTATCGCTTCTCCCCATACTCAATAATTTATTCGAAAAGTGTGTACTAGAGAAAATAGAGACAGTTTTTAAAAAGTCAAGGATTACATTTCCAAATCCCCAACAGCATGCTTGCCAAAAAGGACTTAGCTGTATAACAGCATCATTTTCATTCCAGGAATGCGTATTATATAACATCGAACTGCAGAATAAAGTTTTCTCTGCCTTTTTAGATGTTATGGCCGCCTATGACACGGTCTGGCATAACGGTCTGTTTACAAAACTGTTACGTATTGAAATTAGAGGTAAATTATTGCTCACATTGATACATGCATACAGAGATATTTCTGGAATCGTCTTCATCAACCATCAAAAGTCAAACGTGCTCAATATCAAACAAGGCACCAGACAAGGCGGCGTAATATCGAGTTTATACTTTATTTTATTCATAAACGACCTGTTAAATGACCTTGAAAAGTCGGGTTTTGGAGCCAAAATCGGTTCAATAAATTGCGGAAATCCGACGCTAGCAGACGACATTGTGTATGGCATTAAGCCATACAGCTCTCCAATCAATGCTGGACATTGTATACGAATACAGTTGCAAGCGGCGCTTCAGATTCAACCCTGAAAAAAGTCAAAATCTTATAATCTTATAATGTACAAACGAATACACTTTAAAGCAAAATGTGACTTCAACTGGTTTCTAGGTAGAGATAAAGTTCAAGTTGTAACCTCTACTACACACCTAGGCATAATACAAGATGCAAAACTCAACTGCACCTCTACAATAAAAAACACGTGTAAAAAGAGTCTCAATAAATTTTATTTAATGTCAAGCTTCGGTGTTAGACCAAGAGGCATTAACCCTATCACATCGATTAGTTTGTATAAGAAAATGATAGTTCCGTCACTTTTATACGGGAGCGAACTATGGTATAACCTAAAAATAGAGATGTAACCGAGTTAAACAGAACGCAACATATGATCATTAAAAATGTCCAAGGCTTCCGAAAGCAAACACGGTCTGACATGTGTGAATCGCTAGTTGGCCAATTCAGTATTATGTGCGAAGTAGATAAAAGGAAATTATCGTTCCTACATACGTTAACTAGTCTACCTCAGTCGCGACTTTGTAAGAAAATTTTCCTGAGAAGACTATACTTATTCCTATGTACCAACAACCCTAACCAGCTAGGGTTTATACCAGATATATACACTGTTCTCAACAGATACAACTTGTTGCAGCATCTCAATACCAGTCCTAGTGCCTGTACTTTTTTACCACCTAAATATACATGGAAACGAATCTTCAAACTATCAACAAGCGTATACGAAAACGCACACTTAAGACAGAGGATGGCAATAGATAACGATTTTGCTCGTTTTAAGCTATTACACAATTCTTATAATAATGCCATAGTATGGTCACTGCCCCAAAACGCCAGTGAATTAGATCTATGCAACTTCATTGCAAACGTCATGGTAACCAAACCATACGATATTCCCCACGTGTGTCCCGAATGTGAATCAATATACACTGATCCCAATAGTCATGCCATACCTTCATGCTTATGCACTGAATCATTAAGAGCGGATTTTCTTAACAGCCCGAATGATAATAACGTACATCTCCGTACAAATACAGATGACGAGGATTTTATTCAAATACTCTTAGGGCGCTAGATGCCAAAAGAGCTGACCGAAGGTAATAGACCTCATTCGATCCTTTAAATTTATTAAAAAGGCTATAAATGCTTTTCAAACCGGACATTAACAGTTTTATCAAACCAGAACTTCCATAAAGTGTTTAGAGTACACGCTTTTCAATGAATCTACCAAATGACGCTTTAGATTTTTCACATTTTCCCCGAGTAATTATTATCTTCATATATCATATCATATCATATCAGGTTAGATATAGATGTACCTGACAGCATATTTCTATAAATCACATACTATTGCATAATGTGATTCTTCCTCTTATTTGTAACCCTTTTATTATTCGTTCCTTTCGTTGCTATTGTATAAATGTAATCTGTATTAATCTTGTATGTATCATGTATATGTAATCTCATTCACTGAGGAAATAAAGAATTGAATTGAATTGAATTGAATAGATAATGAGGTTAGTACAAAAAAATGCAAGGGTGTTAAAAAGTGTGTTGTTAAAAAACAAATAGCACACGATGATTACAAAGAGATTTTGTTTAAAGCAGCAGAAGCCCACCATGAGATGAAAGTTATTAGATCATAAAAGCATAACATAAGCAACTATGTTATAAATAAAAAAAGTTTATCAGCTTATGATGATAAAAGATACATACTAGATAATGGACAAGATACATTAGCATACAAGTAAAATACTCCATGGTAAAAAACGATATGCAGAGCGATGATAAAGACTACTGCCCGGTTCCGTCTGACTTTGCTTAATGAATTGCAAATGTTTTAGTTATTTGCAAAAATTAATAGATACTGGGTTATTTGATAAAGTTCTTCCTGAGACAACTGATAACGGCTGATTGTTTGTCGCGAGGGAGGAAACTGTGCTGGTACCCTCAGTATCTATACTACTTTATTGTTCAATAAGCGATTTAACTTTCTCATTTTCTTTTACTTCCGAGTCGGAAGTAGATTTGGTTCAATTTTGACTGGTTTCCAGTTTCGCGTTCGCCAGAAAATTGACACAAACGGTATCATAGTTCCAGTCATTGTTTAAGAAAAGGCTGATATGGTGATAACTTTTGTCTTTGACTTCACGGTGGTCCGATCAATGGAAAGTTACTACAGTTTAATAGCGTAATGAAGTTCTACCTGTCCATTCCTTCTACTAGTTCTAGGGACATTTTGGGTCCCACACGTGCTCAAATAATGTATACTGCGACTGAGCACGCAGTTGCCATAGTTACGCCACCTGCACACTAAATGAATGTTACATCTACCCACATATCCTTTCAAATCACTCTTCAGTAACACTTCCTTCTTGAAATAATTGAATTGAATTGGGTTTTAAGGCGCACCAACACATGAAAGGTTATATGGCGCCTAAATAAAACTACCACGCATACAATTTTCAAGATGGCTGTGACAAAGTTATCCTAACTTATGCGCATGCCCAAACAATAACAAACACTAAAAGCAAAAACAAACATGCTCTACATATGGCAACCTTTTTCACACTGAACATAATCTTATAAATGCAAATAGACGCTCCGCAACACATTTATCAAATAAGTCCCGTAATGGTGTGTGACAAGTTTTCAACACTGCACAAAGCCATAGCCACAGATTCATGAACTTGTGAACAGCCTCGTGAAGCATGACCTACTTTTCTACCAAAACCATCATATGCCACATTACCTACCAAAACTTACATACGGTACTTACCTTTCGCCCAAAAATATTCTCGATCACGGTTTTGCAACATTACCATGGTTTCAAATGTCCAGTGTATATTATAACGTCGACCTACTGTACACCAAAGCAAAATGGCGTTCATTAAAGCGTAAATACCGAGTCTGCGCATGCGCGTCGGAAATAAACCGGAAACCAATAGTCTTTTGAAATATACTAGAAATATACAGACGTTAAGGGATCTACTTATGTAATGGCCAACTATTATATCTACATCCATTAGTGTTTTTCCGTACTAGAAAATAACATGACATACTGAGTACACATATCTATAAATAGCGCTATGATTGTAATATTAGGCTAATTTAAAAGTGGTTACCTTTACTGAGTATATTAATCTGTATTATGATATTCTACGTCTAAATCCACTGTTTATTTACTTCCGTTCTGTCACGTTAACGTTTTAAAATATGACGTCATGTAACGTTTCGTTACGAAATCGTGACTAGGTAAGAAACTCAGGCGCGTAGCCAGATGGAAGCTCGGAGGCCGGAACCGTTCCACATCTCTCTCCTCTGATAGAGAGTTTGGAAGCCCCGGAACATTTCGCCGCTCAAATCAAATGTTGGGCTTCCACTTTAGTCTGCAAACTATTTTATTTTGACATGTTATTTAGCAATAACAGGACACTTTTAAGAATGACTAACCAGTCAGAATGCAGTAAATATGTGTATTGTTCACAGTTTGTAATTATATTATAGTACAGCACATAATGTTTGACGTAAACGGATGAAAATTTGAATGTAATGATGTTAAAAACGGAAAGGACATCTGACAACATATGACGTTTCTCGCAGTTTTAAGTGACTAACAATGCTAAAAAGCAAACGAAATTCATAATATATCATTTTTGTTTTTGCGTGTTCCACCAACGTCACAAACTGGCTGCCATAGTGACGCTTCTGTCATACCTTATGTATATAAACTTAAGAAATAAAGTAATTATCATTGTTCTAATAATAAAGTACATGGAAGCCGAATGTATTGTCCATATATTTGTTATATCGATCGACAATCGTCTCAAAACTTTTCGAACAGCCCTCGTACAGATAAGCGTAGCCTTCTTATCTGTTGTTTTTCTTATTTATAATCCATATTTAGTGCAATATTAGCGACTCACATTTGAACAGTTCGACGCGTAACTATGTCTTTGGGTAAGTGTGCATAACGTTATATTTGAGTCTCAGAAGTTAAGAAATTATTGAGGATTCTATCATTGTGCTGTACAGTTTGCATATGTATATATAATCATCATCATCATCATCATCATCATGAAAAGCAGCAGCAGCAGTCAGTCTTCTTTATCATCATCATCATCATCATCATCATCATCATCATCATCATCATTATCATCATCATCATCATCATCATCATCATCATCATCATCATCATCATCATCAAATTATCCTCATCACTGACCAAGGTACACAAGGTACTCGTAATACGTAAAACAACAATTTATAGCTATATTTAAAAACATTATAAAGTTATATAACAAAATTGCTTCAATATTTTTTAGAAGCAATTCACTGTACTGATGAAGCAATGTTATAGCAATCTGCCAGTAATTTTTGTCTATACCAAATGTCCAATATTCTGTATCACGTCGATGATCGTACACTGTGCAAAAATCACAACAACATCTTGAAATAATTTGTTAAAAAAACAAAAACAAATAATAATAATAGTATGATGATGATGATGATGATGATGATGAAAAAGAAGATGATGACAAAGAAGATGAAAAAGAGAAGAAGAAGAAGAAGAAGAAGAAGAAGAAGAAGAAGAAGAAGAAGAAGAAGAAGAAGAAGAAGAAGAAGAAGAAGAAAAATAAAAAGAAGAAAAAGAAGAAGAAAAAGAAGAAGCTATAGTCCAGTCGTTAGAACGTCGGACAGTGTAAATTAAAAATTAAGCTACTGTACGATGTGCACTGCTCGAGGTCTAAAAAGTTAGTGATGGCCTGCATGTGTGTGTGTGTCATTCTAAGGTGTATAGTCCCTCCGCCATATCGAACAGATAGGACATCCTAAATGTATAAGACTGGTGCAATGTGGATCATTCTACTGTATGTCTTCTTGTAACAGATGTTGAACTGCCATATCGAAATACCACGCCACGTAGCACATGATGCACAAACCCAGTCAGTTTTTTTTCTGACACTGGATCAACCAGATCTAGTACTACCCATTATTTCCTCGTCAAGTAAGGGTTACAAGTGACTACTACACTTTTTTAAGGGTTTGGTATGACGCGGCTGGGGATTGAACCCCCGTCTTCCGAAAGCAAGGCAGACGCTGTAGCAACGCTAAATGTAAAAACGTCGCTAAATGTAATGTCGCTAAATGTAAAAACGTCGCTAAACGTAAAAAGGGTGGCTAAATGTAAATGTAAAAGTCTTTAAATGTAAAAACGTGAACGTCGCTAAATGTAATAAAAAAAGGAGAAAAATGTAAAAACATTTTTTATTGCTATAAGTGTAAAAGGAAAAAGCGACATATGTAAAAATGTGACATTTTGAAAAAAACACACAAGAAACCAAACTTTACAACAATACTTTGATAGTATAGGATCACATGTCATTTGTGTGTTTACAATATTATAAATTTTTTGAGATCTCAACTCATCCTTTTTACGTTTAGCGACCACTGTTTTTATATTTCGAGGGTTTCCACTGTTTTTATATTTCGAGGGTTTAACGCGAAACTATCGTAACTCACTTTTAGAAAATTTTACAGGAGAAGCAAAAAACATCTTATTTTCATCATAAATGCATTGAATAACTTTATTCTCTGGCATGTAATAAAGAAATGGTATCCATTTATGATTTGAGAAGAAAAGAAATAATTCATGTAATTCTGTACGAGATATTTAAGAAATATTGACTTACAATAGTTTCGCGCTAAATATTTGAAGATGTTGATGAAATTTTTCAGGGCGAAACTATTGTAACTAACATTTTTAGCAGTTATTGATACATTTTTTCAGATATTTTTTTTACAAACTACATACTTTAATGAAAACTATTGGACAGAATAGTTTTATGCAGTAAGTTTGTATGGTAAGGCTCATTTTGGACAACCTAAGAATGCTATGCAACCCGAAATCCCTTAAGTTCTTGTTATCTATATTTTAAGTTAAGTTTCACAATTGAAGCATACAACAGTTATCATTATCTTCCTTTTACATAGTTAATATTAAATATTTTCCCTCTTTATTAAGTCATATGAAAACTAATTGGACTTTATAAAAAAATTATTCGAAACTATTGTAAGTCAATATTATTTTAAATAATTGGCTTTTAAACAAACGATACATCGAAATATGGTGTAGACAATACTTGTTATAGACAAAACTTGTTATAAAGATCATTTAATGTAGTAAAATCACACAACTCAGACAAGATGAAGATAAGAACACTTATATGGAGTGCAATATCTTATAATTTCTTTATAAAGCTAAAACGTGTTTGTAAAAATTACTTTGGCAAGTGGCTATTTTAACAAACACGTTTACTGTGGCGATTAGCTTATTGTAGGGACAATGGATTTTACTGAATAGGTGAACCTCTAGCTTCTTGCACCACTGTGTCTCCTCTTTCGGTTTAGGAGATGGAGGGGTGTATGTTATTTGTAGAAGGGTGGGGTAGGGGTGAAAAGGTGGAAGTAGAAACTTTAAGTAATATTAAACTTGACTGAATAATCCCTTACAAAATAGTGTCTTAGGTGCAACTTCACAGTTCTGCATATATTATAATTGTATTAGTTTAAATTGCAAAATGACTTTAACCTGTCCTGGATAGAACCATTCACTTGAAGAGGCACATGGCAATCTTGATGTATTTAAAAATCATGGCGTCGAGTTAGTTTTTCCAAATATCTTGCATGTTTTAAATAATTCTTTATAATTCTTTCAATAATTCAAAGCAATTATTTTTACATATTATTAATTGTTGATTATATTACACCAACACTATATTTAAAACCTATGACAGAAGAAATAGAATTAGAAATTATATTTCCTTTAATATAATTATATGCAAGCAGGTTTAAAGTTACACTTATACTCTATTCATAATTTAAATTTTTATGAATACTTCAAGATTGCTATTGATCCCTTTAATGCAGCACAGTTGGTAAAATATGTACCTTCCTACATACCCATCCACTTATGAAATCTTGGGCAGGGAAACCGCAAACATATTGTTTATTAAGGATGGCCTAAGGAGTTTATACCAGCCCTGACCTTTGATATTATAAGTATTACTTACTGCTTTATATAATATACTCGGTAAAAAAAGTTTTGAAACAGGGTATATAATGTCATATAAAAATAAAACTAGTGGACAAAATTTAAGTATCTCTTTTTAGTAACCAAGGTCTACCCTATATCTGGTTAATTTGATGGCACCAAAAACATTAAATTCCAAACATTTGCAAAGCAATGGGAACACTTGCTCACCTTATTAATACTAGTAAATAATTTATAAGGTGATTATGAAAGGTGATTATGAAATAATTAATTACTAATCATTTAAAAATCCATAAACACATGAGGGTAAGTAATATTAATAAAACTGTTGTTTTTCATTGAACTTAGAACCCTTTTGTGTTTGTGATGTCGTTTGCATTTTTTATTACTTTTGCCTTCTCGTTTGTCTGTTTGAGTGTTTGTTTTTGTGTTTTGTGGTTGACTGTCGTCATTGAATGCTGCTTTCACTGTCCGATATTTTTATATTTCTTTAGAGAAACAACTAAAATTTCTTCTCGATTACCACAAATTCAAACTCAACAATCATTGTATGAGAGAGTGATGTGTAAAACTTGCTTAATGTTTTAATATTATAAGCTTTGAAGTATAAAACAAATTATCCATTTTACAGATAGAAATCCTTAAACTGAGTCGCGAAAAGTTTCAAAACATCATTAATTTGACCTAATTAGACCCCGGAAAATGGATATTTACTCCTGGAATTCACAAATAAATGAAAAACGGTAAATAAATCGCTCTAAAAGTTTACAATATTAATCTGTTTCATGACTTTTGTACATCCTATCAATATTTTATACAGAAAAACAAACGTGCACATGATGTTTCGGCAATGTTTAAAAAAAAAAATCACAATATATATTTTTACCAGATGAACAACACAAAAT
Source organism: Cyrtodaria siliqua (assembly GCA_037043455.1). Classification (NCBI taxonomy): domain Eukaryota; kingdom Metazoa; phylum Mollusca; class Bivalvia; order Adapedonta; family Hiatellidae; genus Cyrtodaria; species Cyrtodaria siliqua. The sequence continues at coordinate 217,583 of JAWPHD010003131.1, read as the reverse complement.
ACAACAGTTCATTAACTTCATATCAGTTTGCAAAGCTTGGAAAAAAAGGGCTTGGCAGTAATTATTAGTTCTTCTGTGGAACCACTGATATCCCTAAATCTGTGATCCCAAGTGGAGGCTAAAATGAATAAAAAACAACCTTACATACTTTCATTACTGCGTTTTTTAATACAATTAACCTTTAATGTCCTAAGAATGGTATGCAATAAAACTCCTTAAAAGTCTTCAATCTTTAATTTAACTTATATTTCACATAAGAAACATAGAGCAGTTATTATTACCTTCATTTGGAATAATTATTATGTAAATATTGTAAAGTTTAATGAGAATCAAATTTGACTTACAATAGTTTCGCGCCAAATTATTTTTGAAAGCAAAACTAATGTAAATTATTATACTCTTACATATATTTGCAAGAAACAACATGATTTTGTTGGATTTAAACAATCCCTTATATGAAGATTTAATCAAAAACAAATGCAAAAATGTTTTAAATGATTTAAAGGCGAGTTACAATAGTTTCGCATTAAAAAAAAAAGCTGTATGAGATACAATAATATGACACTTTTTATTTTTCTCCACCAACTTTTAGAATCTAGTTCTAATATTTTGTGACATTATAAAGGGTCAGTATCTGATAAGGATTATGTAAAAAAATAATTTTCAGAAAAAAAGTGAGTTATAATAGTTTCGCGTTAAGCCCTCGATTTAGCCACGTTTTTACATTTGGTGACGTTTTTACCTTTATCGTTGCTACAGAATCTCTTACCACTACACTACTGCGATTCGGTAGTAAATGAAATGGTTATTATTAAATCTTTGTTATATAATGCATGTATTACAACGCTAAATGGATGCTCTTATTGCCGCTAATAAGTAAATAGGTCAAACATCTATGTCTTTATTAGTTGCTCTTAAACCACATTTAACTAATTTAACACATTTAACTATCTATTTATCTTCTGAGATTTATTTTTATCAGCTTGAGCTTTCTACATTTTAGGAACTCAATGATTAAAATAAATCAACGTACTGTACAAATGTATTCATATTTAGCTTTACCTTAACTGCATGGTATGTGAAATTTGCCTAACTTGAATTGTTTGAAAACTTTAAGAAATAGCAAGAAATACATTAGTTTATTTAGACTAGTCAAACATTGACAATTGCTACGTTAAAATCTTAGTGAGCAAAATTATAGTAGAAGAAGGTTGTTTTGTCTCACATACAGTTTTTTCCATATGGAAAATAAAAAAAATGAGTACAGGATGCTTATCAAAGCTTTTTTTCTTTTTCAGGGCATGTAGTTGTAACGGTTCTAATCGTAGCCCTTATCAACGGTTCCCGTAAGTATGATATATTATTTATATTGCTTCAATAAAAGTCCAATATTGAGTAATATTTAATGACACATCACGTAGTTTGCATTTACCCTCACGAGGTTTTCGAATTAATTCTGAATGTAATACGTACAGCACGGAAAGGATATTTACCAAGAGAAGCTGGCGCCGGCACCTCCTGTAACCGGAAGTATTCATGAGACACGTTATATACACCAAGCAGGTTACGTTAAGTGATTAGCTCATTGGGTCCTTAACCCTATTTGGGTGATCCCTCTAAACATTGATTGGCTGTCGGCTTATATGGATTCTAACCTTGAATATGATGACGTCTACGGGACCTTTACAATCTCATTAAAATCAGAACTTTATTCCGTTTCCCTAAATTAATTTTTAATGAGATTGGGACCTTAATAAAACGTTTATTGACACTGATTTGTTCCGTTAATATGACAACATTTTGCGGTTCCATTTATGACTCTGTTATGTAATCGAGACCCAGGAAGGATTGAATGTATACTAAGGTAACCTAAACTATAATCCTTTTAGTCACCAGCTAATGGATAATTCACTTTGATTGAGGCTACATTTAATGTCACTTGTATTTCCTTTGCATACAACATATAACACAGAATTTTGAATTAGGTCAACAAAACCCGTGGTTAAAACATTTTATATCTATGACAGTTCAGCAAATGTTTGGTAAGAACCGATGGCGGTGTCATTAGGAAAATCATTTAAGACAGTATGTTTCATAGTTTCTTAAAAATCAATGTATAATAATCTCATTATCGGTATTCTGCAATGATAGTTGTACAGACGTACGAATCACTTTAACACTATTATGATAATTAATAACTTCAGACATTAACGATATTTGAGAATGAATAAGTTAAGACAGTCTTGTCGCTCGGACGTTTACCTCTCAAATAGTGTGTAATATTTTTCTCAATTCAACCTCTTTATAGACATGGGCTGCTAAGTTTCTAGTAACTTTAAAATTTTCAATTTGAAAATGTTCTACAGTTTTAGACATATTTGGTCTGTTTCTAAAGTAGTTTTTAAAATAGATTGGTCTTAATGTGTCATATAAGGTGCATTCAAAAATGAAATGAAATGAGGGGACTTTTGTAGCTAGTCATGGTACGGACTACAAATCTGACAGGTAACGGTTTATCCTATAAAACTAATAACATATTTAGTTCAATGGCTGATGTGCCCCATTTATATACATTTATTCTGTACATCCGTTTACATCCGGCATCGCCATAATATAAACAGTATAAGAGAATTATGATGCATGTGCTTTTGTGAAGGCAATTGTTTGTATTGGTTTATTGTTATAAAAGCTACAGTTGCAAGTTCATGATCAAAATTTAACGTTGCGAGGAACGGAATAGACAATGATAATGCGATTTTCTTAAGCTACAAACAACAATAAACTTAAAGATTTTTATAATTCTTTTCTTGAAATATGTCTTCAGATGCCGGGCAAAGTTGTCTGTCATGCATTCATGCAGAAGGAGGAGATGCTTGCCATAATTTCATAACGTGTAATGATGACGAGGTATTCGAACATTAAATGTATAACTTTAACCGCTAGCCAAAACGAAAAATGCAATGCCACTGGCGTTGGATTAGCCCCGCCAGATTCCATTCACCGCCACTCTATGTCAAGCTTGCTACTCTATTAATTGCTTACTTTTAATCGAACATACACGAAACTATTAAGATAATCAGTTCATAAACAAATACACACAAGGGTGCGAGGTGGCGATTGTTTTCATCCTAACCCTTCTCTCCCCCACCCCACCCCACCCACCCCACCCCCACCCCGACCAACTTTTATGAATCGCTTATCAATACCATTTTAACGAATTTTTACAACAACATGATTTCCATTATGCTAATCTAAAACTATGGAAAAGCATATTCGATCGGCGATTCGTCCTTCCGTCCGTCTGTAACACGGTCCGGACCACAGCGTTGAAACAACTAAAAGTAATTGCGTGAAACTTGACACAATAAGACGGAACGCAAAGCATAAGCATTATAACTCTAATTGATGTTTTGGAAATTGTCTTCTTTTATTTTATTTTTCTAAGAGCATTGAACATCTCTGAGGTCTCCTCTAACGGCACGTGTCATCTTTAAAATTGAAACAGTTTAGGTGCCTTTGAGAAACCTCGTCCCAAGCCTTTAGCCAATCTCAGGAATATTATTTAACCATGTCATGTCATTGCAGCCTGTTAATTATAATATAGGAAACTCATTAAACAAAAACAAATTATGCTCATTTAGTTTTTTCTATAGAACTTAATATGTCAATAAACAATAACATTTATATGTGTTTCAGCACAGACCTAATAACAAATTTATTAATATGTCTGTGGTTTCAGGTATGCTTTATGCACAAATACAGCACCGACTCTGGAATAGTAATGTACAATTATGGATGTGGCTTGTCGCAGGTAAAAAATACACGTACGCAAAATATCAAGCACCTGCACCACTGTATATCTTTTTTAATTCATATTTTTTGTTAATAAATGTTTCATAATAAAAGAGGTCATGACTATTAAAAGCCATTCGACAACTAGTGTGTATCACGTACTCATCAAACACATGATGGTTTAACGTATTTCATACAAAAGGTAAGCGAGCCCAAATCAAACTCAACAAGCAAATGGAGGATATTTTTCATAAATCATCACGAGTTGCATATTTTCAATATGTTCCTATCAGAGAGTTAATGATACAAACCCAGAGATAGTACAGTCTCGGAATAAAATACACTGAAATTAACATACTGTTAATTAACGCAGTTATTGACATGCCAAGCGATTACATCTATGCTTGTGGTGAACAACATTACAAAACACATGTTTGTATATTGGTTCTTATATACCAGTCACATCACTCGAAAACAATTAACAGTTTTATATGTGGATTAATGAAAATGATTCTTTAAAAACGAGACTAGATAAATGTTGTGAACTAAAATGTAATAATAAATTAAATGAGAGTAATGTGTTCGCTTAAGGCACAACAACATATAATGAAAGACGTTGATTTATAACTGCATTGTAAAATATAAGAAAAGGGTAATTGGCGAATTCTAACAAGGTTTTCAGTACACAATCTTTTGTATTTTAAAAGTAAACTCATAATTTAGATTTACAGAAGTTTTTTTTTGTCGATTTGATGTGTGCATAAATATTGGCATGCCAAATTATATTTACTGAAAAACAGATAATATTGTTCACAAACCTTTAACATAACCAAAAACAAAACTAAAAAAGAGGTTGCCAAATTAAAGCATCTACTACACTCGTGTTATGTTAATAATTTATATTTGTAATGGAATTGTATTCTTTAGACATTCCGACCTGCAGTGCACACTATCAAAAACATTATTCTCAAATGCTACCATAGACAAATATGGCAAACATGCTGACATGCATTTTTTAAAGTTCGCCATTTGTTTTATAGAAATCTTAGTTTTAGGTTCGACATTACTATTATTTACACCACACCTCTTTGTTTGCTGACCCGTTGAAAATGCCTTTAGCAAAACCGTTAACCTGGAGTATGCTTCCAATGGATAAATTATCTCAAACCATTATGGACGTCATAGTATCCTCTTTTATTTTATGCTTAGGTGTGAAATAGTGGATTTTAACAATGAAATAAAAGTGGTATTTCATACGTGTGAAATATAGAGTTTTATTTTTTCATTGCCGGAACTACTTTTTTTTCCCGAAAGTTGCTAAACAAGTTATACCATTAGATTGGCAATAACTTAACTAAGAAAATGAGTCGTACATTACTGAAATCGGTAAAGTAGTTTAGAAGTTACGGGGAATGATAAACCGCAATTTCATCATACTAAGCCAATGACGTCGTCAACTTTTTATTTATGTTTCTGCATACTGCAGTACACTTTGATTATAAAGCATAAAATAAAAAGAAAATTTGTTGTTTTGTCGTTATTCTACTGTTAAATATTATGTTGTTAACATTTCCTCTCAATTTCAAGGTTTGTCACCACTCGGTGGGACCAATTGCAGTTGGTCGCCGATCAGACGGAATTCATGCTAAATGTACCATTTGCTGCAATGATACAAGCCTGTGTAACCGAGATTTAAACTGCAATAGCGTAGAACAGACACGTACGTAAACAAATGTTAAGGCTTGTTTTGTTACATATGCATTATTTAATTCGAATTTGCAGAAATTATAATAGCATGTGTATAAAATAGTAATTAATTACACTGAATTAAATGCACATTAACAAAAATACAAAACAATTTTTTTGTTTCAGAATGTATTTCCACAAATATTTTTACCTACTTTTATAGCCGTGTAAAGTCGTAGATACGGACAATAATCTTTATAATCATTGATAATATTTGAAAAGTAATAGAGATTATTTAACTGCTTGGATCGATTATAATGAAATCCTTCACGAGGTGGATGGCATGTGGTTCTTTTCACGAACGAACGGATTCGAGTGAAAATTAAAACAAAACACGCCTACCTTCGATAATTCAATTACTTTAGCCTGAACAATCCTCAGTGATTCAGATTTACAAAAAGTATGTCTGTTTAAGTTATTCCACAGACATAATATAAACAATAGTAGACTAACAATATTGAAAACAGTGAATTTCGCCTAGCAGGACTAACGATATCTTCAGATTTATAAGATAGTAATTAGTTAGTCCTCTTATAACAGGTGGAAACACATGTAAACAAAACTCGGAACTCTACCATTTTAGGCATTATAAACCGTTATTTATTTTTGAAATGTTCATGTGTTTTTGTGTGCTATCAGTGTTTATGTAAATGATTCGTCTCTGATATTTAAATAAACGTTAGCATTGGACACCCGAGGTTTTATTTATTAGGTCAATATTGCGTTTTGGGACAATACCAAAGAATATGAGTTAATGTTTCCTGTTGTATTTGTTCATGATTTAAAAGTAGATATGTATATACCATTTCAGGTTATAAATTTCTTCCCGTTGGTTTACACTGAGGTTTGGTTAAGAAGTTTATAGAGTCCTTTGATCCCTTTTTTGGCACATACAATCGATCGATATTGGGTATGGTGTTTTTTTCAAATGATTTGAGGAGATATTTTTCAAACATCTTCATTCACATTGTATAAGTTACTTCGACATATAAAACAAGTTTCTATTCTTTTCTGTTAAATGAGTTGACGAATACTCTTTTCAAACCGTGATTTGTTAAACAATTGTTAGCACATACAATACCATTATTAAGGTCTAAACTATCAATTTACGCTTTCAACACCTCCTTTAAATTTAGCCATATTTTTTATTTATAATTCTTTTTGACTCCTGTCAAAGTAGAGGAACTCTATAATATTTTTCTTTCGTTCCAATCCTATTAATTATATACTGTACCAATATATATATGTTGTAAAACGTGTTGAAATAAAATATGTTTAAACCAAAACCTGTAACAGGCTTACAATAAAGTTTTTCAAGTTTATGATATACGTCGCATTATTCTGCCATTGTCCATTATCAAAGTTGCCTTGACTCCAAATACGAATACTTGGAGATTAATCATGTTCAGACCACAATCGTAAAATTGTTTGCAAAAAAGTAGGTATAAAAGTCAAATAGGAAAAGTTGCTTTCACAGAATACAGTCGGCCAAAAAACAAACACGCATTAACAGACTCACCAATACCATTGTTGATAAAAAGCAGCAAGGCATTTGACATCGCAAACATTTGGTTGCCAACAGGCTACCGCCTCGGAACGTTCGGTGGCAAAAAGGCCGTTGTGGGGGGTTTAAACCAGGTTCTAGGGTGCACCAAACCTCATTCTTACCCTATTGTCGTTCCAATAAAACGGGACAGCAAATATATGATCATGTATATGTATATATGAATATAAAAAAGCAGAAGCCAGTATAAACCATTAAGGGTACGACAAGATCAGATTTAAGACAAACATCAAAAGCTACCGTCCTTTGAGGATTTATATAGACGTCTTCATAGGGTGCAAAGTCTGTCCGGCCATCAAACATAAAAAGAATAAAGCATATTGGCGAACAGTAAATGGATAAACCACTAAACATACAGTGTGTTGCAAAATGTTAGGGTCAAAATCTTTTTTGATAAACTATTTAACAAGTTTACTAAAGACTGTATGAACGTGATTCTGACAAAGGATCTTAAGAAAGTATAAAAGTTGAACAGGAAATGCAGCTTTCACAGAACACAGTAAATTCAAAAAGACGCAAAAGGTCAGACATGAATGGCAATGTTAACAAAGACTAAATGCATAATACGTCACAAACACAAAAAGGTAAAATGGGAAGTTGTTCGGGGACCATGCCCATCTAAGTGGGGATAATTAACTATCAAAATTACAATCAGCAGTTTTTTAAAATAGATTTTGCTAATTATGGATGTAATTGGAGAAATGATACAGCAGTATCAGAAATGTTAGCTTTAAAGCCTTGAAGTTAAAACATAACTGTCGTAAGTGAGTTCGTACTAGAGCAGTTGAACGTTGTAATAGTGTAATTATGCTGGTGGTAAGACGAGACTCATGAATAAACTTATCATTTCTTTTTGTCCGACACGGATATTGCGCTAACATTGTTGATTTGTCAGCATATTATATCCAGACACAATAACCCTTTTTTTTCCTTCTTTTGTTTGCACTAAAACCAAGAACTTGGTATCTGTGGTTTTATTATTTTTAAGCGGCGCTGGCAGGTGTTCATTTTTGGATCAGGGGCTTTTCAAGCCGTAGTCCTTAGCAGGCGGCACAATTCGAGCACGCCAGAAGCCGCAACCGATCCTCACTGACGTAATGTATCACTACGCTAACAGTTAGCTGTCATTTTGACTGGATGTTCATTCGCATAAAAGCGGTAAACACATCCCACTCACTGTATGCATATGGTCTTGCGTAGAGAAGAAATAGTTCTCCGGATCAGACAAATAACATCTAAATCGTAAATAAGCTGTGGGAAATGGAAAGAAAATTGAAGAATGTGATGTTTGGGCCTATACAAGATATACAAGATGATACATTTTATCTCGAAATATTATCAACCCCGTTTGGACCCCGTACATCCACGATAAAGTAGCTCATTTGCATATTAATGATTTCATGACCCGCGACCACTATTAATCGAGTGGAGAAGATTATTTTCGAATCCGACTTTGTACAGATATGAATAATGTTGCTCCGAATTAATAAATGATGGAATACATAGCACAATAAAAAAACAATGTAAACAATAATAAAACTAGATGTATTTTTCCTAAAAGGATAACCCATACGTCCCATATTTCTATCTGGTGTATGCGTTGGAATTTAATAATTACAATCTGATCCCTTCGAATTCAAGAAGACGCTTTCCGTCAGTTTTGTCAACACAGATCTAAATTGATACTTACAGACGACAGTCCAATAGTAAAATAGGAAAAACAATGCTCCGTTATTGATAACAATTGTTCGCTATAATGGCTTTTCTTTACCTATTATTATTCAATGGTCAGTACTAATTCATTTGGCGGGAAAGAAAACACCGTGAGCAGACTGTAGTATCATCCAAATATATATGCACAAACAATGTTCATAAATGCACTTACACCATGTACACTCAACAGAACTGTTCAATTTCAAAAGCTCCTAGTCCACCAGTGTTTTCAGCACTTTGATTGAATTTGGTTTCTCGTGTGATTGTGCTAAGTCTACTACATTTGGCCAATTCACTGGTAGGGAATTTATCTCTACAATGAGCAGTAAAGCGTTCTTTCTTATTTATAATGCTTACTTCAAAAGGATCTTAATTATCAGGCCGACTGAAAATATTGGACTTCGTCAGCCTTTGCTAACATGTTTCTCAAAAACAAAAAATGTATATAAATAAAAATAAAACAATAAAAAGGAAAAACAACATACCTACTCATGTATACACGTACACATGGTATGTATACATTTTACGCAGTATTAAATGTAGAAGGAAAGAAAGAAGAGAAAATTAAAGACAAAACAATAATTACAATATGACACTGTCCTGCATTAGTACGATGAATTATATTTGATCAATTGTTTGCATAAGTATGCTTAGTTTATTATAATTTGTAGGAAGTGTTTCAATTTCGTATTACACGTTTGCATCTTGTGTCATGAAAAGGTGCGATTATTTTCATTTGCTAGTATTATTATGTCCATACATTTCCTGAAACATTCAAACATTGATATTTTTTTGTTATTTAGGTTTTTATACGCTGCTGTTACACTATAGTCATGCAATCTAATACTGAATTCGATATATCTCAAGCGGTTTAAGAGATATGGAGTGGACGCATATCATATTTGACCTCTAAGTTGACCACTAAGTGTGCATTGACGTTGAACCAACCTGGCTGAAACTTATGCTTCGCAGGTCGTCTCGATATGACGAACATTTGTGCCAAGTTATTTCAAAATCCCTCAAGCGGTATGGAGATATGGAGAGGACACGAAATAAAGTGCACATGAACTTCGGCCTCCAAGTGTGACCTTGACCTTGAACAGACGAAGCTAGAATTTATGCTTTGCACCTTGTCTCAATATGGCCCCTAGTGGTTCCCGGGGGCCCCGTTTGGGGCAAAGAATAGGGCCACTGCAGATCCCTTTGGAGGGGTAGGCAGAGGGGTAGAATTCCCCCCTCCCCCAAATTCATGTTCATTATCTCCTTTTTTGTTCATGTTCATTAAAGGTCTCCATCATCATCCCTGCATTGTTTCAGGTGCCATCTCGCTCACATCAAAAGAGCAGTGAAAAAAACCAATAAACGTGGCTCCAGCGTACATAGAGTTTCTACGATAGAATTTGCAGCAACTCGGCAGTTCAGGATGAGAAGGTTGTAGGCCCATTTTCCATATTTTATATCGATGTATATGAAAGATGAGCCTGGCATGTTCATGCCTGTTAGGCGCCATATAACCTTTCATGTGTTGGAACGCCTTAAAACCCAATTCAATTCAATTCAATTGTCTCGATATGATAAACATTTGTATTATGTTATTTCAAAATCCATCAAGCGGTTCAAGAGATATGGAGAGGACATGAAATATAGTGCATATGACCTATGATCTCTAAGTGTAACCTTAACAATGAAATGACGTGCTTGAAAGTTGCACTACGAGGTGCAAGAGTAACATTATTTTGTGACTCCGTACCAAGGGGGCCAACCCCAGAGGTCAAAAGTTCAAATACAATAAAAAATCAAATTTGTTGAGGAGTTTATCATGATGTATGGCAGACACAAATTTGTTTTTGGTGGAGAGTGATTATTGGCATATTGCCAGAGATATGCATGAGACTTTTGAGAAATGTTGATGCAATGTCAGAAAACCGAGCTAGGGGAGATCATCCATGCATCGCTGACTTGCACTCAAAAAGGTTGAGATCTGCGATGGCTCACTATCGACTACATCTAGTTTAAATATGCATTTATGCTGACATCATATAATGTATCAGATGTGTTAGTATCTTAAACTTTTTTGTTGTTTTTATTTTTGTAATTAAAATATGTTCCAGATAGTTATTTCCTTTGTCGTGCCACGATTTATAAGAAATCATTCAGCCGCCTTGATGGTCAATTAAAGTTTCCTGAAATATTCACTCATTGGGATGTTGTCGACACTCATTTAGGAAAATGCAGTATTCGCATTACATATGATAAAAGTTTATGATAAGTTTAAAATCCATTTTCCGTTATACCAAAAAACACATTTTTAAAGTTATAAAATATCATAATAATATTCGTAACAATACAAATAAAGTCGATTATAAAAATGTATAAATGAATAATTAAGAACACCTTATAATAACATGTTCCTAGAAATGTACTGAAAAACAACAGCAATATTGATCGCGACCAAAGAGAAAATAAATCAGGATACGTCCAAAAACCCGAGGGTCTAACGTTCATGTCGACATCGCATCTTTTTGGTCATCGGGTGTCTGTATGTGTTTATAGCAAATTTGAACGTTTAGTCTATCGACGCTGTGACTGTTTTGTAAAGATCAATATCGAAATGAGAAAAATGGTCATGTGGAACCCACAGCAACCAAACGCTATGATACTGTAGGTCCGCATTGTACCACAAACGAGGGAATTAATATTTCTTGAACAGGAGAATGCACAACATAAAGAGTAGTGATATACAGGGTAACCGACTTACAACTGATATAAAATAGACTCCATTTAATAACGATGAACGTTCAAGTCCACATATACTCAGCAAAAATAGAAACGTCCCTCTTTTAGGTTGTGATTTGCATAGGGTTGACTTTGTTACACTTTGTACACCAATCTAGATATAATTTCATCATTTATTACTTATCACTCAATCATTCTGATCAATATTAATAATCATCAAAAACCAAAGTATGACTGTTGCTGCTAAAACATGTTTTATTCAAATTGCGAAATCACTATATTTTTATTATAAAGGGAGGTAATCTGAATATATTTGTTCTTGAAAGCTGTATGGCGCAAAAATGAGTGAAAAGATCAGCGTCTTTACTCTGTTTTTGTGGTGATGGGGTCATTCTCAGTTTATTTTAATATAACAAAACTGTGTTAACTCAAAGTTTTAACCACAAGACCCGGAAATGCTGTTTAAACCAAATCAAGGGGAATAAGTTTGTACACAAGTTTGATTAAAAGAAAATTGTTTTCATGACAGTGCTGGCCTTTAACAAGGGTATCGGCATATAAGATTAAATTAAAATATAATTTCATTGTGTCTAAAGCTATGGGTAAAATGGGGACGTTTCTGTTTGTGCTCAGTATATAAATCTATCTCTGTTGATTCTGTCGTTTGTACAGTGTGATGTCAATAGGAATTTGCAAATAATGGTTATTGAGTATTAACATGTCGAAAGTGGTCACTCGCATATCCTGTTCAATGATTAATAGTTTTAAATAAATAACCCACCACCTGCTAGTGATCTTATATAACTTTCATTGAGCATTATCAGATTATACGAATCGATATTTAAAAAAAAAAATGGAGGAAAAAGGGCACTCTTTGTGGGGCGGCTGTAAATATATTTATATAATGTCTTGAAGAGCCGTCACAATATACTTATACATCACCTGTGTACAGTTTCCATATGTACATGTAATAACGATTGGAAGTAAACGAATAGTGTGTAACTCATTCTATCTCCGATAGATATAAAGACATTTGAATAGTAGTATGTTAATATATACCAGAACCACATATATATATCTGCTTAAAATATACTGAACCAAAGTTATAACGGAACATTATCGTGTTTGCCAGTTGCCTATATAATTTATGTGATAGACACTTATTTCAAAAAGATATGGAAACACATATGGGTGTGAGATTTTCGATGCAATTGGTGGCTGGGGATATGCATAACTGTGTGCTTTAATCAACTTGAGTCTTTTGACTGTTACTTGTGATATGCAGGCTTCATAACCGCTGCTCCCAACTAAATTCCATTATGTTTATTTCGCTCTTCGGGGCATTTAAATTTATTAGATACTGGGACCATACGCCGTACGACATGGGGAAGAAAGATACTCCATGTCTACCGCCATATGCATGCCATCTTCGGGATGGTTACAATTTTGACTTATTGATTTTATTAATATTGAGTTCTGCTCAACCCGGGGCTAGAGGGCGTGAGCGGTAGCTAGCATATTTCACTACCGCTCATGAACAGTCTCAATCAAACAGAGACTGCAATATTTCGTATGTGTCGTTTTCGGCCGTTCCAAAGGTCCATTATCATCCTCTTTGTTTTAGAGACTTGCTGAATCGCTTCTGATCAATATTTCCTGATAAAGTTACACTTATGTTTTATATTCATTGGAAATCCATCCTAAACTTTACTTGTTACATTTCATCATAAACTTTACTCGTTAAATTTCTTTCCTAAAGTAAGCCAAACACACATACCGTAGTACCGTAGTAAGATTATTAAATTGAGTATGAGGGCTAGCATAAATTCATTGCTTCTTGTTAAACTCTGTTTTTGGAAAGCTATATTAAATTCCAAACATTGAAATAAAATATGCTAGACAATAACGATATAGAATACAAAATGGACAATATCAACGTTGAGTTATAACTTTGGTTCAGTATAGTTTTCGTTTGAAATTACCGGTATTGACAGATGTTTTTAAGAAACAATTTACAAACCAAGGAACATATCCTTACAATATCTTCACTTTCTCATGCGCCTTTGTTCCAGCATCCCATCTTCCAAAAGAGTGTTCTGATGTTAAAAAGAACACACCAAGTGCTATAACAGGCGTGCACACTATTTACCCTTATGGTATAGCCCAGCAGCCAGTGTCGGTGTTCTGCAAGTTTGATTTGAATGGACCAGCATGGACGGTATGTTAAGTATATATTTGAAATGTTTCCGAAGAAAAACTGAAAAGGGTTCCAACATGTCGAACACATACTTTACATGATAGCTCTTTTTTAAAATTAAAATGTTTTCAATACTTAGCGTGTTACAAAAATAAAGATATAAAAATCTAACAGAAAAAGCAGCATTCAAAGCCGACAGTCAACCACAAACACACACAGATACAAAGAACAAATTTAAAGATGAATAAAAGGCCAAAGAAATCACAAACACAAAGGTGTTGACAATAGGGATACCGCCTTGGAATTGTCAGTGGTAAAAAAGGCCACTGGTGGTTTAAACCAGGTTCTAGAGTGCACCAAACCTCACACTTACCCTACTGTCAACACAATAAAACGAGACTTATAAATAAATAAAGAAATCCCCGCCATGAACTATTCTCTAACCAACAAGGCAGCATTAATATGCAATATAAGTAAAACACAAAGATTCTCGTGTATATATATATATATATATACAAAAAACACAATAGCATAGAAATCCATAAAGAAGGTACCCAATGACTTGGCAGAAGCAAGAGCAACAAGAGAATAAACCATTGAGGGCACGACAAGACAATATTGCAGACAAACAGCAAACGTCACCGTCCTTTTGGGATTTAGGTAGACGTCATCATAGGGTCCACAGCCTGTGCGGTCATCGCACAATTAAAGAGGAAAGCATAGTGGCGAACTGTAAATGGGTCCACCACCAATCATGCAGTGCGTTGCAAAATTGTGGTGTCATAACCTCTTTTGATCAACATGATAACAACTTTAAAAGAGATAGTATGAAAGTGATCGTGACCAAGGATCTTACGAAGTTTATAAATCACGTCACCATTGAACAACACGCTAAAAAGTTACAGAGTAAGTATAAAATGACGTGGAAGAAGGCAAATCAAGATACCTAACCTAGTTAGTGTTTAAAACTACTGCGTGCGTCATAGGGTATGCTTCCACATTTCCGTTCTTACAGTAGCTAAAGCCCTTAAAATCTTGAATATATCAGTGTTGTATTTTATATCACATGTTCATTCATCGGTATGTGCTATTGCAACATGACGTGTTATTGCGTTGTGTGAGACATATGTGGCTTTTGCACTTAATCTATACGGAGTCAAAAAGAAAGTGTGCAATTCAACTTACATCTTAAGCCACATTACAAATATTACATTGCTGTTAACGTTGAAGTTATTTTTTTTTCAAACATCCGAACTTTCAGATGACCAGCAGTTAACAAGTTCAATGCTTTCACGTTGAACTGCATGCAAAATATTCAACTTCATGCATTTTGCAAATTTTATGTTGCTTTTTTTTACTTTTGCTAAATTTGTCGGTTGAATATTTCCAAAAATAGATATGCACACTTTCTTTTTTTACTCAGTATATATGGTTCGGAATAATACAATACTATGTACATATATAATATAGCTATCTCCAGTATTTTAAATAAATCTGAATTAAACTTCTTTAAACTCCTCATACGATTGTTTGATTTACAGATTATCCAAAGGCGATATAATGGATCTATCGATTTCTTCAGAAACTGGAAGTCTTACAAGGACGGATTTGGCTCTCCCTATAGCGAATATTGGCTTGGTACGTGCAAAAACAGCCCATTTTTTAAAGCAAATTTTAGCTTCTTGAATAATCATTTTACAGTTTAAGACTACTATCATTCCAGTACATTCTACGTATTTACAAACTGACGTTTCAACCAAAGTGCCCGGATAGCAAAATGTTTTGATAAAAAAACAACACATAAGAGATTAATATATATCTTAATTCATGTTTAAATTTTCAACAGAATCATACTAATTAAAACATGCTAATACATAGAGGATCTTAAACGAGTTCCCATTTCATATAAGATTTATGAAACGAGTTATGAATTATTTTAATTAAAAAAAATTCATAACGAGTTTCATAAATATTATATGGAATTGGAACGAGTTTAAGATGCTTTTTATCACATACCATTGCAATCAAATTAGTAAAAGTTAATTCAGATGGACATAGAACCGCCACGACGTCAGACACACTTTAGTGCCAAAACGTCATAAAATATGTCACGTCGTAACGTCGCGTCTCACACATAACGTTGTGTATACAATAGTTCGTGTTTTACCTCTTTACAAAATAGCAGTTTACGCCAACTTTTTAACAAACCAACAACAATGTTTTGTATAACGTGCATTATTTTTATAAGCTGTCAAAATGATAAGTTTATGACTCAGATCTGGGTGAATGTGTAATAAATAAAATAGTTTCAGTTAATAAACTTGCGTAGTGTTACAGGGTTAACTCAACCAATCAAAATCGTTCCAGGTTGTATTACACGTGTGTCATACAATAGAATATTAAATGGCTGTTCGACACTGCTAACAAGGGACGTTATGTGATAAACTATTACTAATTGCACACTATTAATATCAACATGGTCAACATAAATGGGTTTACCATAAGGGTAATGCAATGGAACGGTCAGTGGCAAAACAGTAGGAACGCCAGTACTATTTCCTAGGAATATCTATCAAACAAGGTCACGTGATAATATCGACAATCGGCGAAATTGACAAAGTCAGATTTAAGGTTTAAATTGCCAACAATTCGCTTTTTCAATCAAATTCGATTTATTTTGTCATATTAGAAGCGAAAATAAAAACAAATACATGTACGTAAATCTTTCTTGTCGGAGACAAGTACGTTTTTTCCCGAAAATTAACTAACATGACCCACCGACTGAGTGACGGCAAAATTAATATACATTTACAGACGCGACCGTGTACACAAGAAATGAAATAATTCCGTTATTTCAATATATATACTTAAAAAGTTGGTGTCCATGCATTCCTGGTGAAAATCAGTGTAGTGTTAATTTTCTGAATCTCTATAAATAGCGAAATTTTTTAGAAATGTGTTTATTGACATGTCTACTATTAAAGGGACACTGTCCGTAAGCAAGCAGATATTGAGCATAACCAAATACCCGTCTGACTTTTATTCAGTGAAATGTATACATGAAAACATGAGCATAGACCCTTAGAAGTCTGTAGTAATAAATTCGTGAGTTTGAAAAAAAAAGCTTTAATTATTATTTGTAAATAAAGTGGGACCCACCATATTTACCTTTTCTGCAATCACGTGACGTCCATTAGCGCATTAGGTTTTCACATAGTTTATATTGCGTAATATAATGGTATTTTTCTCAACAGAAAGTATCTAGTAATTGTAAATAAATGTACAGTGTAAATGCAAAGTCATATCCTTGCCTCAAAACTCAACATAAATATTTATGAATATGACCGATGTACAGTTTACATTATTTCAATGGTTGTTTTATCGGGTTTTGTATTCACGAGTGTGCGAGAAATTGGATAACATAATGATATAGAGACAACGCTAAAATTTTACATTATTCATCTGAGGGGTGCGATTGGAGGGGATTTATAATTTCCTTACCCAATATTTGCTGTCCGGATTCAAGCTCCATCATCCCCTCCCGTTACCTTTCTTGGGTGGGGTGGAGGTGCTGGGGTGCTGGGGACATGGATATGTGTATTTCTACGAGTAACTGTTTTATTGCATGACAAGTTAAACAGCATGCAGTTGCCTCCAACCAGTTACTAGAAAGATCGGAGTAACACTGATAATGATACGAACTTTCTATCGATCTAATATGAAATTATTCGATAGGCCGTATACATAAAATATCATGGTATTGATGTTCATGAATAGGCCTACACACCACTTTAGAACGTACATACTTAGACATTGGCTGATTATTTATTGACAAACAAGTTTTAATGACAAAACAACTGCCTTGAAAATTGACCTGTAATCATGGTAATAGCCGAAAGAGTAATCCAAATCTAGTTTGCACCAACATGTCATTTTATGTCACGGCGACCTGTCAAACAACACTGCTGCACAATGTTTATACATAATGGGACGTTACCTCGTCCGGTAATGGATTAGCTTTTACATAATTGACGGTATGGAACACTATACGCATGAATTTAGACTGTGCCCGTCGTGCTCGCCAACGTAGCGCGCCCAATTCTGAAGCGACTTTTCGGGTGTAAAAGAATGGCGTCTGTTCTTAAAATAGTCCGTAACATGTAAAGAAATAGTCCATGATAGCGGAAGAAAAAATCGAATAGAACTGATATGCTATAGGTCCGTGGCTCTCCTAATGTAAAGGCCGCTTCGAGTTGAAACCAGAGTGCACCAAACCACATGTTGACTAAGTTATAATCCCAATCAAACGGGACAGTGTAAAGAAAGAAACCACCGCCAGGCTATATCCTTTAACACACTAGGCCGCATTAACACATAATGGTTATTTATATATATATTAATATAAAAAAGCAAAGCTTGGAAAGCCACAAAACCGGTATTCAATAACTTTGGGATTAGTTTATTTTGGTCAATTAAAATGTCCAATGTTCTTAATACAATGTGCAATATACCTCAAGTTTCATCTAAATGTGTATAAGTACATATGAATTGTCCACACTGTATACCACACAACCTTAAAAGATAAGGTTATTGCTCTATTTCAAAAAACTTTCGATAGAGAACAAAACTGCAGTTTTGACCTATCAAAGCTTTTTTAACTATGGACAGTTTGGACAATTACACTATGTGGACTTGCCAAGCAGTTTGTGAAACACTTATTTTCCTATTAGTATATATTTTCGTTAAGTATGGAACTAACAAAGTATTGGTATCACTATGGGTACGAACTGTGCACTTACTTGTCGCAGCTATTTGTTTAAGGTGTTTTGAAAGTGATTTCATGTTCAGTCTTTAACCAGATACTCAGACAGAAGTAATTGAAGTATATAATGCCACATTTCGGAATTTGGATGACATATTAAACGTTGACCCTTTCATTTCAACTATGGTTAAAACTATCTATTTTTATGTGCTTAAACTCAACAAAAATACTATTTCCGAATCTGTCGGTTGTCTCGATTTACATCTCTCTATTGAAATGGAGAAATAATTAGTAAAATCTATGATAGGAGAGATGATTTCAAGTTCGATATTGTTTATTATCTATTATCCCCAATGTTCCCAGGGCTACTTCTTATGCGGATTGTGTTTCTTAACATAATCGTTTATCTAGAGCTTGTAGTCGAGTTGAGGATTTTACTATTCGTAACCCTTGTAAACTAAGAACTACTGCATACATTTCTACCAAAACCCCGAATAAAACCTTTTCCAAATTTTATTATCGTAACCCTGAACTACTTTTAGAATATAAAATTAATCTAAGAACTCTTCTGCGACAAGGATTATCACAACCTGATTTCTACAAACTTTGAAAGATCCTTGGTCATTATTCCTTTAGTACAATCTGTATTATGCTTGCTAAAATGATTATAAAAAGAGAATATGACCATATCATTTTGCAACGCGCTGCATGTTTAATGGTTGACCATTTACAGTTGGCCACTTTCTCTTTGATTGTGCGATGAACGGACAGATTGATGACGTCTACCTAAATCCGTATAGGACGGTAGCGTTTGATGTTTGTCTTAAATTTTGACTTATCTTACCCTTAACGGTTTGTTCGCTTGCTTCTCTGGCTTCTGGCAAGTAACTGTGTACTTCCTTAGTGGCTTTCTAGGCTTGATTGTGTGATTATCGGACAGATTGTTGACCCTATGATGACGTCCACCTAAATTCTTAAAAACGGACAGTAACGTTTGATGTTTGTTTTCAATATTGTTTTGTCGTGCACTTAATGATACATTCTCTTGTTGCTCTGGCTTCTGCCAAGTCATCGAATACTTGCCTTGGCATAATATGTATGTTTTTTAAATGCATATATACATGATCATCTTTGATTTGTACTTAGTTTTGCCTATTAATGCAAAGCCTTCCTCTTTTGTAAGAGGGCATTGTCTGGCGGGGATTTCTTTATTTACAATGTCCCGGTTTTTTGGATGGTAATAGGGTCAGAGTGAGGTCTGGTACACACTAGAGTTTGGTATAAAAATATCCAGCGGACTTTTTGTCACTGACCGTTCCAAAGACGGACACCCTGTTGATAAACCGTTTATGTTTGTTATGACGCATACTTTGTTTTTCCCGTGATATTGTCGTTTGTTTTGTGGTTGATTGTTCTCTATAAATGATATGTTTCCCTTTTGACTTCTTTTAGAGTAGGCATATACTCACTCTCATTTTCATCGAACGCAGCGGATAAACCCGTTTTTATATGCATGTATCTAAATAGTAATACAGCAGGCGGTACCTGACTGAACTGTTAAGTAGTGCAGTTAGATATACACAAATAAAATATATTCTTATGTGAATTATTATGTGAATATTCATGTTTAAATGCATGTACGCCTCGTCATTTAAGGAAATGACATCATACATGAGCTAACATCGCACTCAAACCACGATTTACGAATTGAAATGTCGGACTTTGATGATGTATCAAAGTATGCTGAGTATACGTTGTTCCACGTAGGGGATGAAGAAAGCGGTTATCGACTAACACTCTCCAACTACTCCGGAGATGCTGGTTTGTATGAATATATTAGTTTCAACACATTTTTAGATACATTTAAATGATCGCACTACTACACTAATTATATAAAAGTATAAACGAATGACAAAAAACTAAAATACATTTGTTTCTTTCATTGTCTAACATTGTATGACTTCTCCACATAATAACGGCGCGCAAGAGCAGCATTAATTTTGACTCATCACACAGGGATCCTCAGTGAGTTGGATCTGTGGGTGGGTTGGGGTTGTTGTCAAAAGATTAAATACTATCTCATTTTCCATATATTTGCACATAACTTAATACATAGTATTGTTATATACTCGTCTATAAAATATCAAAAACATATCGAACGATTTTGTTATTTAAAACTCAGATGTATGCCTAGAGTTTAAAGGAGTGGGATGGGGTAGGGTAATTTTAAGTATATGTTTGTTTGACATTATGTCAAAGATGAAACGTTAAGATAATGCGATTACACTGTATACGTTTCTTCACCTACAACGCCACCCGTGGAGCCCGGGGGCACGGGTGTCAATAGTTCAAATACATTAAAAATTCAATTAAATGTTTTCCATATTTATTTCACATACCTTGTATATATATACTCGTCTATGAAAAATACATAACATATCAAACGATTTTATTATGATTTCAAACTCTGTCTTCTGCCCAAGGGTGGGGTCTTGTGGGATGGTAATATTTATTTTTAATTATGTCTCACATGATTTTGTTTTCTTCTCAAATTAAATGTTATGATGATGGTATTACAGAGTATACTTTGCCCAATGGTTACCTGTGAGACTCTTTGTTCTAGTTAAATAGAGAATATTATGTCAGTGCCTTTTACTATCGAGCCTAATAAACTTGATAGTAAAAGGCACTGACATAATATTTTATTTATCATGTAGATTATCCAAATTTTCTGTATGAATTACTATTATTACCTATTTCTCAGAATGTTACGCTTATCGAGGACGCCGCCATGTTGTTGTTTTTTTGTTTGTTTTATGACGTCTGGGAACGTTATGTGCATGACGTCAGATAACGTTACGTACAATAAAAGCCGGGGGATTCCGCATTGATTTGCTTTATTGGCCTGTGCATATTAAAGCAAAATTTATTAGGTCACCCCTTTATTAGGCAGAAAAGTGCATATCTGCATGATAAAATTCGCTTTAGACCCGAAAATTATAATTGATCAATAGTATTAAGTGAAACAATTGATGTTATAATTAATTGATTTTTGTTTTATGCACTCATTCATACTTTACCGATTTAATCATTTAGTTACCGATTTATAAAAAATAAATACTGCACCCATCTGAACGCGATGATAATCTTACTTCCCTTAAAGCAAAAACGCATTCAAATGTAGAACGGATATGATCTAACTCTTTCAGCAGAAACGATGCGGCCAACAATTAAATACATTGACAATAAAACTGAATAAGAAAAAACGTCAAACGTGACAACCGGAAATTGTCAGTTATATTAATGAGTTTGGCAGAGTTAAGCTTCCTAATATGGAGACGAACACATTGATTCAAAACAAACAGGACGGAATCGGCCTAATATCTTTCTCTTTTGTGAACTTGCTACTAAATGTATTTTCAATTGAAATATGACGGTTTTTTATGCAGGCATTGCATTGTCTTAAGAAACCTCGCCGAAAATGCAAACTCGTGTCGTGCCATATACTCTACCTATATTTCGAAGCGAAGGAATCATAGCTCTATGGTCGATACATAACATACACTCGTAAGAGCTATGATTCTCACAGCTAACAAGTATGTATCATCACCAGAAATGCACGTAGTTAATGCACGTAGTTAAATTAAACATCTAACTGATAAACGTTCAAATAGCACATTTTCGAAATTAAATGTACAAGAGGCAATCTGGAAGAATTTTGGGTAAAAATTCAAAAAAAGAAAATTAAATCATCATAATTTGCTACAGTTGCATCTTCAGTATGCATATGCACTTAACAAGGCTCCATTAAACGTCCGATTTATTCATTATAAATGAATAGCTTGATCTGTAATTCCCGACTACTCAGCTTGAACTTGTTGTATAAAGCAGTAATTGTAATTATTACCTGATCTCCTATATAAATGCTATATCGTCATTTCTTGCTAATTCACTAAGGAAACGACTGTTCCCGGTGAAAACGAACTGTTACCGGGCTTTAGTTTCGACTGTTTCCCTCACGTGCTGGAATTTCGTTTGCGTGACGTCATGTTGCTTTTTTCACCATAGGTTCCCATTATAAAACAAATTTTCATTTTCACTGTTTCATACAGTTACATTAATCAGGTAATAAAACAGTTATCACATGTGTGTTTGGGGAACAGTCAAAACTGTTTTCCCTTGGTGTCGGGGGATGTCAGTGTGAACTGTTTCCCTCGGCCTATCGGCCGCGGGAAACAGTTCACACTGCCATCCCCTCCACCTCGGGAAAACAGTTTTGACTGTTCCCCAAACACACATGTGATAACTGTATACTAAAATGATGCTTTAAGGTTATAATAAGTTCTTGTTTTGTGATCAAAATATATTTTTATTTCAATATAAACTATATACATGTACATAAACAACAGCTAGCAATATGAACCGCAAATGAATTAATATTAATTTACAAATAAACAACAACATCACGCTAATACGTCAAGTATCCAAGCCAAACATAAATCGAAGGTTACATATTGTTCAATTTAATTCATGTGCACATTTTATATACAATTCAAGCACATGATGATAGTTTTAATTTGTATATTCCATTAACAACAATGTTACTTCCAGATCGCCTCTAGACCCTTTAATATATTGTAACATAGTTGAAATTTGACACTGTTACTAAACGAATTTTCAAATTGACATGAAACACTTACTCATGTAGTCAGACTTCCAAGGCGGTAGGCCTATTGTCAACCCTTTTGTGTTTGTGATGTCTTATCTTGCCTTTTATTCATCGTTATAGTTGTTATTTGTTTCTGTGTGGGCTTGTTGTTGACTGTTGTCGTTGAATGCTGCTTTCCCTTTTCGACTTTTATTTCTATTTTTTATTGTTTTATTTTTTTATTATATTATATTTAATTCACTTCCCCTTGGAAATCAAGATTGCACGTTGAAATGATCTTGTCCATTTGATGAATGTTACGACCAGACGCACGTTACCGATATTGTAGAGTATATAGTAGGGAAGACTGTATCGTCTATAATGTCGAGTATATTACATTACGTACATTAGTGTTTTTCCTTGCATACCGGATACGGTTATTGACAATGACAGGTGCATGACGTCTTTGTGTAAATAAACATACAAAGGGTTAACAATTGGCAACGTCAACGCGCAGAATATAAATAGTATGCAAGGAAATAATGAAGCATGGGTATCCAGTGAAGATAGGGAAATTCAACCTTCGGTATAACTGTTTTAATCGGAACCTCGAGCAAAGGTTCGATTAAAACAGTTATACCTCATGTTGGAATACCCTTTGTTCACCGGATAACCATGAATTATTCTTATAATCTTACTATCAGCATAGTCATGTTTTGTTACTATACTGAATACTTAACAATGCTCATGTATTCCAGGTGATAGTTTAATACACTGCGATGGCACAGGCAATGGTGATGCACAGGGCATGCAATTTTCGACTTATGATCGTGATAATGACCAAAAAAATGGTAGTTGTGCTACTTCGTATAAAGGCGCTTGGTGGTATAAGAAATGTCACTGTGCAAACCTAAATGGTCAGTATCTTGCAGGACATCATAATTCACCTGGCAATGGTATAAACTGGAATGTATGGCTTGGTAACCACTACTCGCTTAAACATGTCGACATGCTGATCAGAAAATACTAAATAAAAGCAAAATGGTTGAAATTGTCTTTGTGACTTGTATATTTGTCAAAAGTGTTCAGCTTGTGTGAATCATACAGTAATTGAACTTGTGATTGCGCTATAATAGTTTTAGAAATATACTTTTGCTCACCGAAATATACTTTTGCTCATCGAAACGGCAAAGATATATACAATGTATAATGACATCAATATAATCATTATCATAATCATTATTTACTATCTCTTTTACATGTTTTAAATGGTTTGTCACAAAATGTCACGGGTAGAGCGTACTGGTCGTATATAGCTCTTGTATCGGTTACACCCAAAATCTATTGTTCGAGTTGAAACAATTTCACAATATTCATGATCTATTCATGTAACACGTAAAAGCGTGGCACATTTTAAGTGGCCGCCAGAGAGGCCGTGTCATAAGTTTAGTTTTGTGCTAATGCATGTAAACGTATAGGTATATTTTCCTTAAACGGAAAAATTGTATAAGGGGCCTGTCGTGTAGATTCAATACTGTAGATTTAGCCACGTTTGTCACGGACTGAACGGGGGAAATAATGATTTGGGCGTAATGTTTGCTATAAAACCCATTGTCTTCTAGCTATCGCCGGGATAATCGATAGTACTTTGTTGGAACAGAGATTGACGGCAAATTTCACAGGCAACATGTGGTTAGTAGTTTTATCAAACTTTTATCGTATATTTGTATTCAGTGGGCGGCGCCATCTTGTTTGGCGGTTACGACATCCGGTTAGCATTGATGTTTCTCAAACATAACTTTAGACTAGCATATGATTTTGAAGTTACTTTATTAGATGTCATTATTGTACTTGATCATTAATTGTAAAACAATATTAATTTGATAACAGTGGATAATAGGTGCATTAGTTAACGTTGGCGTATAACTCGGTGATTGTAATACACGATTGTTAACATTAGTTAACAATGAGATAAGTGACAAGAATAAATGCGTGCATGCATAACTCAGTGAGTGTAATATATGAGTAATTTGATCATGTTTATATTACATGTATTAGGGGCATTGATTAACAGCGAAGTACATAGCGTATACATGGCGTTGTAACATAGGTATACATTGCTACTCATCATTAGTACAGCTTACATATATTGATTGAATAATGATTTGTTTGGGTAATGGTAATTATGCAAGATTGTTATGTTTGTCAACCGACATCTAAAACGTATGTATAATTACAGCCTAAGCCATCCAGGATATAAGCCATCCAGGATATAAGGATCCAGGATATAAGCCATCCAGGATATAAGCCATCCAGGATATAAGCCATCCAGGGTTGGAGTAAGCCATCTAGGTTTGGATATCCAGGAGTGGAGCTAAGCTTCCACGACTAACGTTACAAGCGGTGGAGACGGTCCCCGTACCTGCGCAGCCAGGTTTTACTAACGACAACCCCCGGGACACAAGGTGGGCCCGTTACCAGTCCTCACTGGAGGAATATCATTCACAATCTCAGTGGAGATTAACTATCATTGCATCGCGTCATCAACCCTTACAGAAGGCATTTGATGACAATCATCCATTGAATTCGCGCATCATCATCTTCATGAGCTCTCGCGCATCACAGTTATCGCGCTAGATCAACATTGTTATAGCTTTAACAACACTTTAGTGTCTTAGACATTCAGTATTTATAACAATACTAAGAACGTCTTAAACGTTCAGGAGAACATTCTTTTCATAGTTCATTTGTGTATTCGCTTGTTTTTTTAGATAATTGTATATGTATTAAACATATTTTAAAAGTTGCATTAACTTATGTAAATGCATTCACCGTCATTGATTCTTTCCTGAGTTAGCCCAACCACTAAGGTCATCCTGTGACATGGTTTATCGCGTGTATGTGATAATAATCTTGCTTTATTTCTCTGGAAGATATTAATTTTGATTATTTTATTCACTCAAACCTACAAAATAACGAAATATAATTTAAAACAACAAAATAACGAAATATAATTTGCGCTAAAAATAACATCCATTCAAATCGTTAGATGACGACAAGACACGATGTAAGACAAACATCAAACGCTACTGTCATATAAGGATTTAGGTTGACGTCATCATAGGGTTCACAATCCGTCCGGTCATCGCACAATTAAAGAGGAAAGCACATTGGCGAATAGTAAATGGGTCAACCACTAAAAATACACTGCCTTGCAAAATGATAGGGTTATAACCTATTTTGATAATCACATAACAATAAAAATCAGGTAGTGATTGTCCTTGTCGCAGAAGAGGTCTTAAATTAGTTTTATATTTTAAAAGAAGATCAGGGTTACGATAATACAATTTTCGAAAGGTTTTTCGAAGTTTATGGTAAAAGTAACCCTGCTGGAGAAGCTTTTTGATTATACAAACAATATTTACGAATATTTAAGTCCTCAACACGACTACAAGCTCTAGAAAAAACGAATAATTGAGAAACGTAGACTCCATAGAAGTAGTTCGGGGAGCATTTACTTAACAATATCAAAATTAAAACGATCGCTCTTGCCATCGATTTCATTAATTATTTCGCCATTTTCAATAGAGAGATGTAAATCAAGAAATGAAGCGACAGTATCAGAAACGTTAGCTTCCTTGAGTTGAAGTTCCTTAGGACAGATATTATAAACCATAGTAGAACAGAAAGGATTACCAATGTTCAATATGTCATCCAGTTACCAAGGGGTGTCATTAACGGTTTTAATTACACTTGCCTGAGTATACATTTAAGACTGAAAATGAAATATCTTTCATAGCAATGAAAGAACAAATCTGCGAAAAGAGGTGCAACGATCGAACCCATAGGGATACCAACAAATTGTCTATAAACAGTAGTTCCATACCTGAAGAAAATATTATCTAATAGGAAAAATGAGTTATTCACAATCTTCTTGGCAAGTCCACACAGTGTAATTGTTTAAACTGCTGTTAGTAAAAAAACGCTTTAATATTGTAACAGGCCAAAAATGTTTGTTTTCCTCTAGCGTAAGTTGTTTTAACGAGAGCAATACGTTTGTCTTTGATAAGGTGATGCGGTAAGGTTGTAGAAAGTGTAGAGGTCTATGTTAAACATGAGCCCTCTGTGGCGGGGAAAAATGATCCCAGGGTCTCCATTGGAACAAACTTGTAGAGGACTAGGCATAAGCCTATGGTAAATGCAAACTATTAAGCCTCTGGCTTTTGTAGTTTCAGAGAAGACGTTTTTCAAAAGGTTTCCCCATATAAGTCTATGTAAAACATTGACCCCCGCGGGGACAGATTTGACCCCGGGGTCATTAGTTGAGTAAACTTGATAGAGAACTATAAGTTCATGTTACATGTAATATACAAGAGCTCCGTGTCTTTCGGTTTCTGAGAAGAAATTCTCCGTATAAGTATATTCAAAATGTCAATATACAAATTTTGAATACTCGACTTGCAGCCTTTTTTGACCCGGAGGCTTCATTTGAACAAACTTGATAGTCCAGGGCTTAGCGATCATTTCTAAGACAGAATTGCCAAATTCTGCCGTGCGGTTCTTGAGAAGAAGACTTTTTATTTCATGTTTCGAATATGTTTTAGTAACATGGCCATTTTGGATGTCTTGTTGACCTACTTTCAACAAATTTGAAAGCCTTTGACCTAAGGATCATACATGTGAAATTGTGCCAACAAAAGACCAAGTGGTTCTGAGAAGTTGTTTGAATGAAAAGTTAACGACGACGACGGACATAGAGTGATCCCAATAGCTCACCGCTGCGCCTTTGACTCAGATGAGCTAACACAACAGAGTTTAAGCTTAAAACTGCATGGTTAACGTCATCGTTGTCATGCCGTTAACACCCGTTTTTAGCTTGACTATTCGAAGAATAGAGTCCCACATCAAGGTTTGCGCGTAAGCTGTGTTTACAGTATATCTCTCTTACATTTCTTATCCCAGCACAACCAAATTTGGCCATGGGCTTCCTTATAGCATTATCCTAAGGGCTGCATAAGTAATTTTGGTTCCCATGGAACCAACATTATGATAGCCCTTAAAATTTGGCCCATTTCACATCAAATTTTGCGTGTAAGCAGTGTTAACAAGTCTATATCTCTTACATTTCTTATCCTACACATCCAAATTAGGCCATGATCTTCCTTATAGCATTATCTTAAGGCCTGTTTAAGCAATTTTGGATCCTGTAACCGTTGGGCTCCTAATGTGGCATGGGCTCCCTCCTCGCTCCCTCCTTCAGCCCAAACCCGAAACCTCTTCTTTTTTTTTTTCATTTGTCCGTGTTGTTTCGGTCAATGCTATGTTGCGCCCCCACCCACCCGAAACCTATTATATATATATATATATATATATATATACATTTACATATTTCTATGCTGCTTTAGTCAATTCTTACAAATATAGCTATATTATGCCCCCACCCCAGCCCCCTCCCCTACTCGAAATCCGATTTCATATTTAATTATTTATTTTACATATTTCTGTGTTGTTTTAGTCAATTATTATACATTTAACTCTCTTATGCTCCATCCTCCCCTCGAAAGCCGATTTTTTTTCTTTTTTTCATTTCCATCCGATCTTTATCTCCCCCACCCCCACCCAATCCACCTCCTCCCACCCGAAATCCGATGTTTTTTGTGTTTTTTTTACATTTTTCTGTGTTGTTTTGTTTTATAAATTCTACACCTATAGTTATGTTGCGGCCCCGCCACACATCCATCCTCAATCCCCCAACCATCCCCCACCCCATCATCACCATCGCCCGAATGTTTTTTATATACATGTATCGCTATGTTGTTTTGTTTTATCAATTGATCAATTGGTTTCGCCCCACAACCCCACAACCATACCCCCACCCCATCATCACCATCACCCGAATGTTTTTGTGTTTTTTTTACATATATATGTTGTTTGTTTTATCATATCTGCACCTGCATCAACTGATAAAAATTACATTTCACACCCTGCCCCAAATTTTGCTATAGTTTGGACATGGGCTTCCTTATAGCATTATCTTAAGGGCTGCATAAGTAATTTTGGTTCCTATAGAACCAAAATTATGATAGCCCTTAAAATGTGCACCATTTCACATCAACTTGTGCGTGTAAGCTGTGTTTACAAGTCTATATCTTTTACATTTCTTATCCTAGCACATCCAGATTTGACCATGAGCTTTCTTATAGCATTATCTTAAGGGCTGCTTAAGTAATTTTGGTTCCTATAACCGCTGGGCTAATATTGAGGCATGGGCTCACTCCTCGTCCCCTCCCTCAACCCCAACCCTAAACCTATTTTTCTGTGTTGTTTTGGTCAATTCGTACACATAGAGCTATGTTGCGCCCCCACCCACCCGAAACCGGATTATATATATAGTTTTTTTTTTTTACATATTTCTAAGTTTCTATGTTGTTTTAGTCAATTCTTACACATATAGCTATATTATGCATCCCCTCCTCGAAATCCAATTTTATATTTATTCACTTATTTATTTTTACATATTTCTGTGTTGTTTTATAATTTGTTTACACATATAGGTATCTTATGCTCCACCCTCCCCCACGAAAGCCGATTTGTTTCATTTTGTTTCATTTTCCATACGATCTTTACCTTCCACCACTCCCCCGCCCCCCACCTCGCCCCCCACCCCCATCCACCCCCACCTGAAATCCGATGTTTGCTTTTTTACATATGTTTGTGTTGTTTTGGTTTATCAATTTTACACCTACAGGTATGTTGCGGCCCTGCCACACATCCATCCCCAATCCCCAAACCATCCCCCACCCCTTCATCACCACACCCGAATGTGTATTTGTTTTACATGCATGTATCGCTATGTTGTTTTGTTGTATCAATTTATCAATTTGTTTCGCCCCACCCCAACCCACAACCCCCCAACTATACCCCCACCACCCGAATATTTGTGTTTTTTTACGTATGTATGTTGTTGTTTTTTGTCAAAGCTGCACCTATATCAATGATGCGCCCCGCAATCCCACAACCATATTTTTCAGAAATTTAGACCACACATGTCTTTAAAATGACAGCAATTTTGGATTAGAACTGATAAAAAAAAATTCACACCCTGCCCCAAATTTTGCTGAAGTCTGTATGAGATTCTAACTACACTTTTATATTGGCTCGAGTTTCTATACCCGCCCCGCCATCCAACCCCACCCCCACATTGTTTTAGCCTTGTTTTCGGATGGTATATACTGGCTATATAATTTATTATTCTCTGAAAACTCGATAGTCGAGTTGCGCTGTTCTCCGACAGTCCACTCTCATACTCTTTTTTATTACTCGTTTACAGCATATAAGCATCACTAAAAAGTCATGCTTTACTAACTGAGCTATAGAGTCCGATAAACATAAACATGAAAATCGGTAGAACCGATGGGTAATGCACGAAAACTATGTTTTTTGTGAATGAATGCGTATGAATTATATGATGTGAATGATTGTTTTAGGCAAAGGTCAACTTAGGCAAAGGTCAAACTTAAGGATTCACCCAACACCCATACGCTATATAAAGATAGTGGGATCATTGGGATAGAGAAAGTATTGCATTAATGGCAGATAGTTAAATTCATGAATAGGGCTTTAAGGAGCAGTAAACTAACACTAGTACATTGTGATGCAGTTAAAACCACACACGGATATAATTGCTCCCTGCATTGTCTTCAAACGCATACGGTGGTATACAGTCCACATGGTCATCAAGCTTTGATACTCTCTCTCTCTTAACAACGGTCGTTATGTCATATTTTTATAATTATACAGCCTTATAAGCTTTATTTAAATAATGTCTGCATTTAAATCTAAGTCTTTCTCTTAGCGAGTTGTTCTATCACGATTGTCGTAAACGAATATCGGGACTTTTTAGGACGGACATACTTTATGACGGACATATCGAAGAACGGACGGTAGGACAACGCACATATACAATACAACATCACACTTAAATGACTTTAACAATGATAATAAAAACAAACAATGCCACGTTAAAAGCACTCAGGTAATATAGCCTTTGGTATTTTTTGAAGGTCCCTGACATTGTATACAGTACTGGAAGGCAGATAGTGGCACGTGGTATGAATGCAGGGGCGGATTTGGGAACCCGGCGCGCACCTCCCTCCCTCTCTAAAATCTGAGATGTTATTTGTTCAAAGGCGTCCGCAATACATGTATTGTCTACTTTAGTGAACACTCTTTAATCTAAACACAATTTACGGTTTGAAACTCAACTTTCGCTTATTCAGCCAAACGTAAGTGTACTTTTTCTGTGCACGCACAGTGCGCCGCAAAATAATAATTAAAGGGGGACGAGTTAAACTTACGAACATTCTTAATATACGAGGGGCATTTGAAAAGTATTACTCAGTATGGAGCTTTACGTAATAATGTTTTACCTGGCTGTATCTGACTACTCCAGTGCCTAAAAGTATTCTCCTTTCGAACGAAAACACTTTCCTACTCGTTGTTTCCACTCAGTAAATGAGTTTTTGAAGGCATCATTTGGGATACTGTAGTGCACTGGAAAAATGCACTTCCGAGGACATGACGGGACTTTATAACAGGCACTCGCTCACGTATTCCTTGATGTATGGAATATCCAGAAATCACATTGCAATAGTTCAGGACTTTATGTGAGAAAAGTTTTATGATTGTTCTCTGTCAATCAGCCAATAAGCACAGCAGACCGGCATACTGTCGTGTAGGAAATGGGCGCCAGAGACCCTTGTGCTTGGTCATACTGTAGCACATTGCTTAACAGCAGCAGCTAGAGCGTTGTCTCTGTAAACTGATATATTGGCACTACACTTAGTGTACTCTTGGACAAAAAGCGCATACATTATACGCATAACTGACCTATTCATGGCGCTATTAGAAGTCTCTCATCATTTTCGGCAATCTAAATTTTGTTGTTATCTTTACATTTAGGTTCATAGAAATAAAGCCACGTTTTTTCATATTGACAGCATTCAGGATCAGCATTCTGGATCAGTATTTTTATACTTTACAAGTAGCTGTGAAGGTTTTTCGAATCGATTCTGCTTTTGTTCCGGAGTCGTAAAATGGGTAATCCATTTAGCACACACTTTCTTGAGCTTTATACTTTCTTTAGTGCATAAAAGACGCCCGATGAATTACTTCCACGTAGATTCCCAATTTCCTCCACAGTATACGTGGCGTCTTCTTCTACGGTTGTTTTGACATAAATGCTATCTCTTTCCGTCGACAGCATTCGTCTACATTTAAAGAGAAGTACGAAAGATTTGAATTGAATTGTATTGTCGCACCAACAGCGAAGTTCACATGGCGAATGTCCATTGGCGGAGGAAGACGCCAGGTGCAGTATGCCCTTTGCTCATCCTAAAAGCTTTTCATTTTATTGAATATGTAATTGAACACCGATTAATACTTTTCAAATGCGCCTCGAATGTTTAATTGTTCACATAGTAACAATACTTTATCGTTTCGTGAATGGTGTGACATGTCATGTTGATACATCTAGCATTTATTTCTGTAAAATACATTTGTTATTTAGATCACAGAGACGGTTGCGATAACCACACCTAAGCAAATATGGACATTTCGATTAAATTGGTCTCCCTTTGTGACTATTAATGTGGACTAGTTATAACAGATTTATCAATCTTGAAATGATGTATGGTTCATAAACAATGTATACAAATTATTCCTTTTGATTAATCTAAGTTAACATGTAGTTTATCAGTCAGTGTTTTAATGTATAACTGACACTGGCAGACCTGCACTAGCTACGTATTTGTGAAAATGTCGAAACAAAACCTCCAGTACTCGAAAGCAAGCTAAAATAATCACACTTTTCTATAATAAACAGTTTAGAAACATGTGAAGAACTAACTAAAATAACGTTGGACGTTATGATATCATGTTGAATGATTATTTAGAACAGAGGATTATCGTATATTATCGTGGAAAAAAGAATTGAAATTGACTATAAGTAAATACACGGGTAAAAGTGGCCATAATTTTGATAAAAAACAAAAAGAAAAAACAGAACCTAGCTGGACGAAGTAGGTTAAAATGTCGCAGGCATGTGCAGTTTCGTGATTTAGTCGATTTCGAAATACTTGTTTACAAACAAAACAATAAATCTTTTTGTAAGTGCAGTGCCCGAATTCACCAAATAATACAGAGACAATTAATAGGCTTAAGACTCCATAAAATATTTTTGAAAATGGACATAAAAACATTTTTTAAAATGTGCATGCAATTTTCTATTACTATCAAACAATGCATCAATTTGTATTAATTGCATAAATAATTTAAATTTGAGCTTTAAAAAAAGTATTGCGAAAATCAAGTCGCGCGCTCCAAATTTTCATTTAAATCTTAAATTTTAAAAATCCCAGGATTTTGTGTTAAAACGTTTTTGCAGGCCTGATAATGATACGATAAGTGCCGAGATCAAATGCTCTAAAGCTCTAAAGCTTAAAATAATATGCTTAAAAATTGCAAGACACGTTAACACTGATACAGTATTTCAATTTAACATGCGCAAAATTCAATAAGATTTAACATGATAATGGAAGTCTACTGAATGGTCTCTTTAAATGCCGGTCAACTCTGCCTGCCATACGTCCATGTAGAAGGAGGAGATGCTTGCCACAACTGTGTGACGTGTAATGGTGACTAGGTACATTATCATACATAGTACTTAATATGTATATTAATAACGCAATAAACAATCTATATACGAGGGTCATTCAAAAAGTTCTGACACTAACGCGTTTTAACAAGTATGTGCTCATTATGAGTGTTGGTGGATGATACCAAATGCACGAAATTTTCAATACCATTCCATTGATGGTAAAATGAATGCTGTATCTTTTGTTTGACGAAAGTTATGGAACATTTAATACACATCACTTATACACACTGAGGCATTTTCGTCCTGTGTTTTTTTCAGGTTTGTTAACTGTTACTTATTTAAATGCCTGTTTTTCTTTAAGTACTTGTCGAAGACCTTTGGAATTTCTCGTACATTACCAGTTATATCTGTGCATTACAAGATTCAGAATTTAAGCAGGGTAGATGAAAAGGCATTGTCTTAGAAATTAACATTTTAAGCTAACGTGTAAAATTAATTTAATGATAAATGGACATTAAATGGAAGGGCAATCTTCTGAAATAGCGTTTTTGGATGATCAATATTTTCTCTAAGCATTGAACAAAATTCTACAATAATGTGTTGAATATGAAATTTAAACACTGAAGGACTATGATTTGTAAAGAAATATGAAAACATATTAATACTATGAGAATAATTACGACATTTAAAAGATATTATAACATTTCCGTAAACAAAATTAAGAAAATCAGTGTTTCTACTGCTAAAATTTAGGGATATGCATTCACTCATATCTGGTTTGCAGCGAGACCTTTCCGTATTCTCGAAAATCATTTTCAGGGATTATGGGTGAATAACAACAGATGGCGTACAAGAAAATTAAAAAGCATAGACTTATTCAAATAATTTTTACAACGTTTTGTAACAAGGACTTTTCAGAGATGCCAGTATCCAAAAGGTGTGGTTTGGGGAGGTAATTCAGGGGTATAAATAACCGGATTTTTTTCATTTTTGATGTGGAATTTAAGACAACGAACCCAGTAGTACTATAAATACATTACTTTATCTCAGTGTAATATCCAGTTCAAAAGATATATACCTAGTGACAGAACTTTTTGAAGCACCCTCGTACGTAGACCAGAATCATCCGGATGCCAGTTTCCAACGCAAGAAACATCTCATTATCGTCATATGTTAGGTTACGGTACCCTATTGTAAAAAACAGTCTAACTGGTAGAAAAAAGAATATAGTAAGTCCGATTTTTAATGCATATAAGCCTCGTTGTGATTGGATGAGAGACTAGGTGAGAAATTCAATTATGTTTACTTGAATTTGATATTTATTTCTGATTATTATTTAACATAGGTTGCATCTATATGATTCTGTTCTATGATATGGCAGAGTAAAAAGGAAAATGTGTGATTTTCATAAATTTGTTTGGGGAAAGCGTTCAAATTGTAGGGTCATAACATTCGGACACATGAAAGTGGCATTAAAACTAGGTCGTCGCCTAAAACGAAGTTTCTTTTTACATGTTTCTAATTTGCATTTGTGCAGCAGGGTAAGCAAAAGAAAGCCTGTTTTTTTGTTGTTGTTTACATGTCAGATGGGAAAACATTAAACAGTAAGTCTATGGAAAATTACCTAAAT
This sequence comes from Cyrtodaria siliqua, assembly GCA_037043455.1. Lineage (NCBI taxonomy): Eukaryota > Metazoa > Mollusca > Bivalvia > Adapedonta > Hiatellidae > Cyrtodaria > Cyrtodaria siliqua. Next base: position 182,138 of record JAWPHD010003131.1, on the reverse strand, counting down.
ATAGGTGACCATTTATGGGAACAAGAATGAAAATATAAAACAATAGATATTTTGAAAACCATTTAAAGAACTAGTCAAAACATATAATCAGTGCGTCATCCAGTTGTGAAATACTACCGTGACGACTGACGTCGAAATCCTTTGAACATTTTCGAAACTATGTTTACGAAGTATTGCCGAGCATTTTATGCATACTGTCTATTAAAATAACAAAATTAAAACTTCGTTAACCTCAGTACAATTGTCCTTGTTGCAACTGGTCTATTTGACATTTTTTGTTAAGGGTTGTGTGTGCCAGTTTCATTTTATTTGCCTTTACGTGGTCCTGCCTTAATTCCATTAAGCTTATATTATAAGGATTTTATAACGGATATTGCGACAATAAAACATGTTTAAAATTATCTTTTACTGAAGAAATGCGATAACCTGTTTAAAACTACCTATTAAATGATTGAATTTTTCAATATGCAAACTATTTAAGCCGAAATCAAGATATTGTTTTATACCTCAGCCAACATCGACTTCGCTTCTTTGAGAAGGGTTTGAATGGGGTAAGAAAGTTAATACTCGGACCACGTAATGCATATTCCAGATCAATCACAAGCTATATTTTGCACCACTGATATGGTTAAGTATATAAGTATGCAAAGCCGTCTTATTATATTATTAACTAACTTCAAATTTAAACATATTAAGACATATTGGGATAGTATTACTCCACCATTGCTCACACACCTAGTAAACATTTAACTGGAGTGCAATACTAAAACATGTGCAAACACGTTATGAAGCTTAGCCATGTACAACTATAACTCCTTATGAGATATCTGTTCATTTATCTCTTGATATATATTTATCAAGGTGGGTTCATTCTGATGCTAATACATACTGAAAATGGGATCCTTTAGAAGTAACTCACACAATCGATGAGAAAAGTAGCAGTCTCGGCCCCTAGCATAGTGGTATTCTACTAACAAAAAGTGGGATTAATGATTCCAAAGGACCAGTAAGTAATAACACTACTGATTTGTAGTCGGGATGGCATTTTACAGCCGCCAGGCAGCATTAAACAAACGCTAGTGTGAATGTCAATAAAGCATACATTCAGCAATAGAACCAGTGCACATGTAGTATGCGTTATTTGTCAAATAAAATATTTAATATACCATACTATTTATATGTTGTTCAGGTGTGCTATATGCACAATTACAGCACTGAATCTGGAAATGTAATGTACGATTATGGATGTGGTTTGACACAGGTAAAGCTTATGTATCCATCTGAAGTATTAATATATTATAATTAATATGTTATACAAATCATATACTTCTAAATACAAAGTGTATTTTTTTTTAGAGACGTTTTTCATCTACAATCTTTATAACCAACATCATAATTGATTACGCATCCTTGCATGATCGATATTTTATTGGATTCGTTTATCTAAAGTAAGTTTTCTTCAAAATAAAAGATTATCTCAAAAACATTTTAAAGTCATATATAACTCCTTTCTAGTTTGTCACCACTCGGTGGGACCAATAACAGTTGGACGACGATCAAAATATCATCATGCTAAGTGTATCTTCTGTTGCAATAATACAAGCCAGTGTAACCAAATCTATATATACAAATAGAACAGGAAAAGTAGCATTTAAGGACGAAAGTCAACCACAAACACACTCAGAAACAAAGAACAGAACAACTTCAACGATGAATAAAATTCCAAATCAGACATCACAAACACAAAAGGGCTGACAATAGGGCTACCGCGTTGGAACAGTAAGTGGCAAAAAGGCCGATACAAGGGAAAACTATCATACAAGGGAAAACAAGCAAGGTTTTACGTAAGCATAAAATAGCTGCTGAGAGAAAATAGCATTACATCTGGGTAGGAACTGGAAAAAAAGTTTATCATAATAACAAGTCACGTGTGTTAAAACAATATTAAAAAAACAATCAATGTTGCCACGAAAACGTAATCATGCCACGGCCGTTTTTTCATACCAGACACTTTCTCCCCGATTTTTCCATCAGTTCTTCCTATCAAACATTTTGAATCAAGGTGGACGACCTCGCTTCAGTAGATGGTCACGCATTACATATTGATTACGTATTCACCTTTGTAGCAAGACATGCTAAAAGTACACATCAGCACATAAATACAATTGTTCACATGTAAGGGATGCGTCTGCGTTAGAGTGTGCATCACAACACAAATAAACTGTTCACTGCTACCATGTATAATTATAAGATCATTGCGTTATCAAAGCAAACTACTCAAAGAAACTGTTCATTGCTACCTTACCATGCGCAATTATAAAATCCATATAAGAGTCACTGCCGTGCCGGCAGCGAATTAAGTAGACACATCATAAAACATAAACAGGCTGACAATAGGCTAGCACCTTAAAACGGTCAGTGGCAAAAATACTGATCATGGCGGGTAAACCAGATTTTAGGGTGCAGAAAATATCACTCTTATCCTAGTGTCATCCCAATTGTCACCCATATACGACGGGACATATATATCCTCTAACAAACTCGGAGGCGCTACTAGGCAATGAAGGTATAACACATAGATCATACAAGCCTAACTAGACACACCACAATACTCTCGATGGCTCGCAATGGCTTGGTAGATGCCAGCGCAACAAGAGAATAAACAATATATGGCACGACAAGAAAGCAATGAAGACAATATTAAAAATTGATGATATTTCTCCTTTCATACTGTTTTTGCATAGGGTGTCAGTCAGTTCATTAAACCTTCATGAAGTTGTAAACATTAAAGTGTAGTAGCATGCATCTGAAAAGGAATGCATTTTCATTTTTTTCATTTTTCATTTTTTATTGACGTCATATGCGTGTGTTTTTTCACCCGAAAAATATAAGCTGACAATGGGAGAAACACACATGCATTGCATCACCATATCAAAGCATTGATTAGACGCCTGTAACAATCATAAAGCGTGTTTACTAACGTCAGTTTGGACAATTACATTAAGTGGACTTGCCTATGTGTATAGACAATTGTTGGTATCTTTTAATATGGATACGAATTGTGCACCTCCTGTCGCAGATTTGTTTGGTATTGCTTTAAAAGGGATTTCATGTTGAGTCTTTCACCAGATACTCAGCCAAATGTCATCGAATCCATGTCTTTAAATAACACCTCTCGGTATCTGGATGACATTGAACATTTCAAAAGGGTTTGTTTTCTACTATGTTTTAATTAGTACTACCTATCCGAACGAACATCAACAGTTTACTCAACATAGCTAGCATTACATATACTGTCTCTTTTTTTCTCTAATTACATTTACTGTGTATTTTTCTCTAATAACATCTCTCTATTGAAAAAAAGAGAAATAAAAAGCAGAATCTATGACAATAGAGATGATTTTAATTTTGACATTGTAAATTATCCCCATTAGACGGGAATGTTCCCCGAAGAAGCAAACGCTTATGATGTTGATGTGTCTCCATGTATTCGTTTTCAAAAGGTGTGTAGTCGAGTTAAGGAAATTGCTATCTGGAGCCTTTGTATAACTAAAAACCTGCTCAAGCAGGGCTACCGCTACCGTAAATTTTGACAAATCTTTTGAAAATTTAATTATCGTAACTCAGATCTACTTTGAAAGTATAATGTACATTATAAAGAATTCTTATGCGACAAGGACTATTACAACGTGCCTTTTATGGCGGCATAATTTACACAATTTGTAAGATCGTCGGCAAATTTTATACACTCTACTGTATATTCAACTTGTTAGAACGTTTACCAAAATGAGTTTTTTATATTATATATGCATGACAATTTATGTGTTTTACTTATGTTGCCTATTAATGCTGACTTGTTTGTTAAAGATTATAACCGCGCGGGAATATCTTTATTTATAAACTGTCCCGTTTATTGGGATGACAATAAGGTAAGAGTGAGGTTTGTTGCAAGTTAGAACCTAGTTTAGACCCCCGGCGGCCTTTTGTTTACCTTTTGCCATTTACCGTTCCAAGGCGGTAGCCCTATTGTCAGCCCTTTTGTGTTTGAGATGTCTTATTTTGTGTTTTATTCGTCCTTAAAGTTGTTCTTTGTTTCTGTGTGTGTTTGTGGTTGACTGTCGTCCTTGAATACTACTTTTCCTGTTCGATTTGTATATCTTTTTTATGAACCTATCACTTTGAAACAGACTACATTGACCATATGATGACGTCTACATAAAGCCTGAAAGAGATGGCAACGTTTGATGTTTGTATTTAATTTTGTCTTGTCGTGTCCTTAATGGTTTATTTTCATGTTTGTCTGGCGACAAGTTATTGAGTATTTGCTTCGTGACTTTCTATGCTTTTGTTGTTATATCTATATATATATGCTCGTCTTTACTTATATTCTAATAATGCTTTCTAGTTTGTTAGATGATATAACATTGCGGGGATTTCTTTATTTACACTGTATCGTTTTATTGGGATGACATATGTTTATGCCTGTGTGTATTCTGGTATTCATTTGTATATGATCACCTTTGTGTATACTGAACCAAACGGCTAACGCACCAGTAGGCAATACCTTTAATGTATCAACTTATTATATGTACCGTTGGAGACTTGATTGATTTTTTTTAATTTACAGTCGTTATTGGCATGATATTTGTCTCGTTCAGAATGAAATTTGTTTTGTCTCGCCTTTTCGAAAAAAAGAGACATAGGTGTTGCTTTTCCGGCTTCGGCGGCGGCGGCGGCGTCAACATTCAAGTTTTGCGTTTAGGTCATTTTCTCATAAACTGTATGCACTAGACCTTATAAACTTTGCTAATAGATGTATCATGGGTGGTACATCGCAACGTCACAAAGCAAATATGGAAGTGACCTTGACCCTGCAAACGGCAGATAACTTACTAATGTTAAGATTCAACTTTTGCGTTTAGGTCACTTTTTCACAAACTGTATGCACTAGACCTTTCAAAGTTAGCTTATAGTTGTATCTTTGGTGGTACTTGGCAATGTGACAAAGACCTTGACCCTTCAAGCAAAGGGCAGATAACTTAATAATTGTAAGGTTCAACTTTTGCGTTTAGGTCAACTTTGCTTATAGTTGTATCTTGAGTGGTACATCGCAACGTGACAAAGCAAATGTGGAAGTGACCTTGACCCTCCAAGCAAGGGCAGATAACCTTATAATTTTTACCGTCAACTTTGGCGTTTATGTCACTTTTTTACAAACTTTGCCTATAGTTGTATCTTGAATGGTACATTGCAACGTGACAAAGCAAATGTGGATGTGACCTTCACCATCCAAGCAAATGGCAGATAACTTTAATTGTTACATCACATTCTCATGAACTAGAAATATGCACTAGATGTTTTAAACCTAATTTATAGCTCAATCTTTGAAAGAAAACATATTCTATTTTGACATAGTTGTGTCTTCGGTAGTGCATCTTTTTTTTGATGCCTGGAGTTCATCTATGACCTTCACCTACTTTTTTGGAGCTGATGATTTTTAGCTCTACTAGCCAAAGGCCTTCATTTTTCATCCGATCTTTACAAATCTTTACCAGCTTGTTAATATCAATGAAAGCTCGCAAAAGTTTGAAAACCAGCCAGTTCGGACCAATAACAGTGGAGTTATGGCCCTTGATTTAGTTAAAAATGCTATATTGTGCCTCGTTAATACGACAGGGCTTTCATTTTTCATCTTATGTTTACCAAACTTAACCATTTTTTTTTATTATAGCCTTTCAGTATTTTTTTTTTTAAAAATATTTTATTTCTTATCTGACATGTAATTTTATGTATCATGATACACATTTTATCGAGAGATTGTACAAAATACAAACATATTCTCACAAATTACATTTTATGCCTATCTTTCAACATCAAACGAGACGAATATACAGCGTAATCCTATATTAAATGTGTTGTTGGAACATAGCGTTGCATAAAATAGCGCATTCCATTGCATTATTATTTTGCAGCTGGCGTTTGAAATGACGTATCAACAGAGAACACGTTTTCTGGCATTTAAAAAGACGTCAGAGGTATTGTATATCTTTTTTAAGAACACTCCAATAACAAATCAGCATTGAGTACTTTAATAAACCATGTTAGACTGGTTTACTGCGTCGTATATTTGGGGAGCAGATTTCCGTTTGTGTTTCGCTAGTAATATTCATCAATCCAGATGGCAGTAGGGTAAGTGTGAGGTTTGGTGCACCCTAGAACCTGGTGTAAACACCCAGCGGCTTTTTTTGCCACTGACCGTTCCAATGCGGTAGCCATATTGTCAACCCTTTTGTGTTTGTGATGTCTTATTTGGCCTTTTATCCATCTCTAAATTTGTTCTTTGTTTCTGTGTGCTTGCGGTTGACTGTCGTCCTTGAATGCTGCTTTTCCTGTTCGATTTTTCTATCAATTTCTACAAATGTTTATCAAGGAATTGTATAGTTCCTGAAGTGTAAAGAATGACGTAAAGCATGTGTTTCATTTCTATAATATATCAGTTGCGAGTTGTTGACATATTTATTATATAACTGGAAATATCTCAGACTACTGACATCAGGTATTGTATAATATATATACTACCAATAAAATGCATCTAACATGAGTATATATTATTTTTGTTTACAGATTATACAAAGGCGATATAACGGATCTGTTGATTTCTATAGAAGTTGGCAATAATACAAGACAGGATTTGGATCTCCCCTCGGCGAATATTGGTTGGGTAGTACACTCTCTGTACAATATCACAGTCAAGAAGTTATGTGTTAAGAAATATTGGTCGGCCATTTTTTTAAGTGAAATGTTCAACCAAATGTATAATTTAGGACATGAGCAATGTCAACCATATAGTACATGACAGTAAGTGAACACTATGGACCTAAACATAATAAAAATTATCCTAAATATACTTATATGGCAGAAATTGTGCCCTTTATATCCGAATGTTTGACAGTTTTAATACTCAAATTGGTTTTGTTTTTATGTGAAATAGACTGGTTCATAGAATAGTCATTTATCCAGCGAGAGCAGAAGAGATGTCATTTCTAAGTAAAATTGTCATGTTATCACATTATTAACATAGAAGCGTCGTATTTAGCTTATCACGTAAATTTGTGTTTTGATCAGTATCGATAAACTGTGTTCTGGAATAGAATACTTTTATTTAAAGATTGAATTATATAGTTTAATTGGGGTATGAACAGCTATTATATAATTTTTTTCATAACAGAATTAAAAATTAAAATGTAAAATTCAATTCTTATATTTACATTTTTATTTTTATTACATGATGCCGAAATAATCATAAATAATTAAAACTGGCGATATTTAATTAATGTTGGAACGGCGACTTGATTCTTTCCGGCAACAGACGACAAGCTTCATATGAGGTCATAAAAACAATATGACAAACATTTTTGTTTCTATTTGATGGAAGCCACGCCCAACTAGAAATTGTTTTTCATCCAGTATAAATGACATGCAAAAGTGCACATTATGATTATTTACGACTAGTTCATCTATAATGTAAATATTAAGCAATTATATCGGCCACAACAGTGTAAACATAGATGAATTTGTCTTATACGATTGCTTGTGCCAACTGATAAATTAAATAAATAATAAAAAAGAATCGCGAATTGTTGTTTCTCAGTATGATATTGATTAACAACACAACCATTCTACTATTATCGCAACGCGTTTTATTATACAAAAATAAAAATCGAAAATGGCGAAAATCCCATTGCTTTCCCTGACTGAAAATGTGTTATAACTTATTTTGTTATAATTATGTGGCTAATTGGAGAATTGTAACCAATAATGTATATATGTAAATGTTCATGTCTTCAACTAAGCCGAGTCTGCTACTTTAATCTCTTGTTTGTGTTTGTTGCTTCCAAGGGATGTCAATATGTATTGACATTCATACACGCTTTCGCTTAGTGCTGTGTGGCGGCCGTAAAAGATCGCCCTGACTATTGGTCCTTTGATCAACCCAATCTTTGTATCTTTAAAGTAGAATATCGCTTAAGCCGGTGTTAGGAGGCGTAAGGGGTTTTGCACTTTACATAACCGCTCATGAACATATACAAACAACAACAGGTATACTACTTTTATCTCTTTTGATTTGTGTGTTGCTTCTAAGGGATCCCATTTGCAGTCTGTATTGATTTATCCGTGACTATTTTATGAGTTTATAGCTCGTATGTCGTGATTTCAGGAAACGACATCATAAATGAACTTACATCGCACGCAAACCACGATTTACGAATTGAAATGTTTGACTTTGATGGTGTATCAAAGTATTCTGAGTATACGATGTTCCATATTGGGGATGAGGATAATGGCTATCGTCTCACAGTGTATAAATTCTCCGGAAATGCAGGTTTGTACCAAATGGAATATGATTGCAACTCACTTGGACGTCTGTTAACCTTTAAGGTTAAGTTCAAATCTCAGAAACCGGTTAAAGGGATTCAATATAAAAAAGAAATTCAATATAAATGAAACTTCACACATGCATTCACTTTCGTGAATTTTTTTAACTTTAACTTTCCAATTTTGTTTTTATAAAAAATAAAGGTCTCGAAAACCGAGCGCGTTGTCTTCCGACAGCTCTAGTTTAAGCATAAAACATGATTTACGAAGCGTTTCCGCGGTCAAGGGTTAACGACGTTGCGTTGTAAACACTCTTGCCTCTCACCGCTGTGGGTTCAAATCCCAGTAAGTGTCGATTCTTACGGATGGCGTGAGATATACAGTACTGCATCTACCCAGGACAATGTGGTGGTTTGCCTCTTTCACAAAGAAGGACCATAATATAGACTTATATGTGCTACAAATGACGTAAAAGGCCATTCAAACACAAAATATAAACTGAAAAGCGCATACCAAAGAAGAACTGCATAACTGACATTAAATCGGTTTTAAAATATCTTATAATATCCCTTTACATTTTAGAAACCGTTATATAAGAAATTGAGACTAAAGTATTTATTGGTTCTCTTAGAGGATGCCAGTTTTTGTTTCGGGACATATACTCCTAAATATGTGAGGCGTTAAAATCTCGTCAATCAGTCAACATGCTGAATAGACGAGATGTTCAAGGCACAATAATCCGTTTATGCAAATATTCTGCAAATATTGTGGTACAAAATCTAGATTGGTCTCTTCCGCACCTCACCCGCCTCGCTTCAACTAGGGATTGGCTAGTGTTTTGAAACATTTTAAAGCGGCAATCCCGGTTATAATGAAAGCGGTTTACACTTAACAGTGTTTTCCAAGACACTAATTTGCGTTTTAAGGAGGCTCGCTTTGTTATTGAACAACTTCAAATAAATTGTTAATGGCTATCTTTACATTTGCCGGTACGAATCTAAGAGACATAACCTTCACTGTATACGTTTAGAAATGATCATAGCTGATGATTTCCACTTGGTACAGCTAATAATGCCCGTATTTGACTTTTACTCCATCGATAATTAATTAAACAGTCGAAGATTAAATACTGATATGTAATAGAATTTATTAAGAGACGATGTGAGATAAACTACTGCATTATTAAGTGGTTTTGCGTGTGTATTGATACTGTTTAAATATCTTAAATTTCTGTGACGACCAACAATAAATAATTTTAAACGAAAGCATTATAATAGGCTGCCTTACGATTTGAGGTTCGAACGATAACTATGAATGACAGCAGATAACCATAAGCATAACATATGTAATCCTTACTAATTTTGTTCGCAAAATGTAGGTGATGCTTTACAACTATGAGGTAATGGTGTTGCACACGGCATGCAATTTTCAACCTATGACAAGGACAACGACCAGGTCTCAGATGCCAGTTGTGCTGTTTCGTATAAAGGAGCCTGGTGGTATAATCAGTGCCACTGCTCAAACTTAAATGGAAAATACCTTGATGGACATCATAATACAAGCGGCGACGGCATAAACTGGGTACCCTGGCATGGTTTGAACTACTGGCTTAAGCATGTAGACATGATGATCAGAAACTATTACATATAGTGTTGGTATTAATAGTTCTTATTTGATTATTCTTGTTTTCGTCATTTGTCTTTTCATTTGATCACGTTGTGGAAAAAGTGCAGATAGCAGTGACCTTAAAATTAAATGCTAGTCCCCGACTTTGTATGAACCACGGGGTCATCTCGGGTTGTTTTAGAAAAGTATATTTAAACCAGATTGCTTAAACAAATTTGACCGTTCCAAGGCGGTAGCCTTTTTGTCAACCCTTTTGTGTTTGTGATGCCTTATCTTGCCTTTTATTCATCTTTAAAGTTGTTCTTTGTTTCTGTGTGTATTAGTGTCTGACTGTCGTCCTTGAATGCTACTTTTCCTGTTCGATTTTTTTATTTACTTTTGCATAATGTAATTTGGTCTATATATATTATGATGAAATATTATGAATTTAATATTCTAAAATAATAAATAATTATAAATTCATTGTATCAGTAGTGATCTGGCGTCTTTCTATTAAGATTGTTTGTATAGGTACCTGAGGTTATAATCCTGTAATGTGAATCCTCTATCGTATCAATATACGCCATAGTTGTCGTTATTTGATGAACAAGTCAGAATATATCCGACGCGTTCAAGAGTAAGGCCTCAATTATCATTTTTTTAGATTGACTAGGTGGCCGAGTGGGCTAACGCCTCTGCTATTGAGCTAGGCATTGTGTCGAGGTTGGTATCTAGGGCTGCGTTGATAGGTGTTTGGTACAACATTATATATATTACTTATATATTATGTATATATAGTGCACGATCAGTTTTAAAACAGCAAAACAACAGGGAGGAAAATATATACTAGTCAAAATGTAATCAACTAAGAATATGTCTATATAATATTTTCATAGTTTTGTATATTTCACGCCTGATTAGAGTTACGATTGAACTGAAAAGTAACGAGTTTAAATCGTCTGCTCTGATAGTTTTAACACATTTTAAAAAGAAGTTATAACACTTATACAACTGGGTACTTAGGACTTTGCATTAGTGCAGCTTTCCATATTCCTACTTCTAAAACATGCCGACTAACATCATTTTGATAACATTTTTACTTGCAGTACGACTACAAATGCAGTTGCAAAAGAGATTTTCGAAATGTTTAATGTTAAAGCTGAATTGCATTTACTTGAATTTCAAATGAGATTCAATTAATAGGGAAGTAAATTAGGATTATCCATGTTTCATTTTATTATAGACGGAACATCTGCAATAAATGTGTCTAACTTTTATGTTTTCTTTATATTATTTCCGACCAATCTTAAAGGTGACACTGTCCGTAACTTTTAGCTTATAAAACACACAATAATTATGTTTGCAAACATTACACACTTAACATTATTCAATATTTACTAATTAAAACCAAGATTGTTTAACGGAATTCAATCGCGGTACAAAAAAAATGAAATCCACTTCGTGCGTTTGAATTCGCACCCAAACTAATTACCTTTTCTTTACAGTCGCAGTAATAATAGTTTGCGTCAGCGTAAAGTAGTCGGACATCCCTCCCGACTGAGCTAAGCGGGCTATACATATTACGCAATACAAACGATGGTGAAAACCTAATGCGCTTCTGGCAGTAACGTGATCGCAGAAAAGGTAAATATTGTGGGTGCCACTTTATTTACTACTTCATTAATAAAACTTTTTTTTTCAAACTCACGAATGTATTCCTACACACTTCTTAGGGTCTATCCTCATGTTTTCATGTATACATTTCACTGAATAAAAGTCGGACAGTTATTTAGTTATGCTCAATATATGCTTACTTACGGACAGTGTCCCTTTAAGAAGTTTATGTTTGTATCACCTCAATACATTATTTGAGGAAGTTGTTTACCGCGCATCGTCAAATTCTCGTATAAATCTCAAAACACGTATTGTTGACACTGACGAAAGCGAATCAGTGAATTTAAGGTTTTTTTCTTTACAAATTGAGGAATAATTTTCCAAAATCTCTGGAATGTGATGATATATATAATTGTCTCGAGGATTGTAACCAATCCCATGATTCATTTAGAATCATTAGGAAACACATATTACAACGTTTATCATCCAAACAAATCAAGCACACGAATTACATTAACTCATAATTTAAGGACCTCAAAAATGAACTTAATTGGATGTTATTGTCGCATCAACAGCTAAGGTCATGTGGCGACTTTCTGGCTTTCATTGATGGAGGAAGATACCAGGTGCCTCTCCGGGCAATTTTTGGTGCATGGGCGCGTGCCAGGGTTAAACCATCGACGTTCCGCAAGCCAGCTGTTTAGCTTCCTCATATAAGGATTCATAGGCCCACAAGGGATCGAACCCACAACGGTGAGGGGCAAGCGGTTTCAAGTCAGAGACTCTAAACCACTAAGCAACAAAACAGAACAGTACTAATTACGTAATATTTAATGCTATGGGTTTCATATGCATATATATATTTAATATATGTGTGTAACGTAACAAATGTAAACAAAAGTAGCTAAACTTAAAAGACGGTAAATTGTTCAATTACAGCACTTTAAAGAATGACCCAAATCTAATCCTGGGCTCCGTTTTATTAAACATCTTACGATAAGTCTCAAATTTTAAAACCGTTCACAGTTTTGCATCTAAGTTTCAATGTAGACAATTATGTGTGCATTATGTGCATAAATATCAACTGTATAAGAAAATGAAATGAAATCGCGTTCACTTGTGAATTGTAAACCATAGTTAAAAATTTAAGAAATTAACTTACGATAAAAATTATCGTAAGTTGCTTTATAAAACCGGGCCCTGGTTGTTAAATTATTGTGAGGAAACATGTTTCATCATTTACTATTTAAGTTATTTTCTCACTGTGCCTGGCGTCGCTCATTCACGCAGCTTTAAGCGCCAATTAATTAAAATATACTAAGGAAAAAGGAAACGCAGCTCTGGAATTTCCGCTATATATATATTGTATTATAATATGCTGTTGTTAATCGAATGGTAAATGGCTAAATACGACTTTTCCTTTTGGAAAAGAAATTAGAAAAATGGTACTACAGAAATCACAGAACCCAAATGCAATGTCACCGTAGACCCGCACTGTACCACAAACAAAAGCAAATTAACTGTACAATGAAAAAAGACAATACACAACATACCCGGCAAGAAAAAAGACTAAAACAACACATAATACACCAAATGTCATGCTTTCAAAGTTTCGTTATTGATAGATTACGCGTTTAGGTTGACTGTCCTTCTTGAATGCTACTTTCCCTGTCCGATCTTTTTATATTTCTTTAGGATGTAAATTTTTGCAGTTGCTTTACATTAAATTACAGTTCTGACATGAATGCAATTTTCAAAGTGGAACTTCAACATTTATGAACTTCGTGTTCAAATGTGTACTGTGATTAACAAATTTACAACAGCACAGTTGTGGCCTTTCTCTAACTAGCTGAACCCTCTTTTTACAAAACATCTTAGGATTTTGTTTGAATATATCTTGGAATTAAGTGTGCAGTGTAAACATTCTACAGCGGAAATTCCCGAGTTGCGTTTCTTTTATCCGTAAGTAAACTTTAGTTAAATAGTCGAAGAAAAAAATAAAAAGACGTTCCAAACATCCGTTTAGTTGGAGATATTTCCTAGGTCAATAATCTCCCAGTAGGAATTAGCACTGTTCCATTCCCAAGAAATCTCAATTAAGTATTGCAAGAAATGTTGTATAAAATTGTAATTAGAAAAAATAATTAAAACAAAATACAATTATAGAACATTGTAATGGGAATTTAATGACATTATTTTTAAATTTTCAATGTAAAGATGTGCTATAATATGTTGTCAATTTAAAGTTAGGAAATAACTGTCCGATCTAAATGACAAAATTCCAAGGAGCTTTTCTGGGGACGCCTTTGCTTGTTATCCTTAGCAGTCCGTCAGCAGTTAAGTTAACATCGACACTATTGCCAATATCGTTCAAATTTTTTTGCCTTTCTGATAGCATATTATTGTACAAACTCATAGAACGTAGGAAAAAATGTGAAATTAGTTAATATAAGATTATTTATTAACATAACATATTTTGTGATGGATTGATCGGCAGGCGTCTTTAATATATGTTTGTACCGTCAAGAAAAAGACAACACATTACCAGTTATTAAGAATGAAGGTTACCAGATATTAAGAATGAAGGTTACCAGATATTGAGAATGAAGGTTACCAGATATTAAGAATGAAGGTTACCAGATATTGAGAATGAAGGTTACCAGATATTAAGAATGAAGGTTACCAGATATTGAGAATGAAGGTTACCGGTTATTAAGAATGAAGGTTACCAGATATTGAGAATGAAGGTTACCGGTTATTGAGGATGAAGGTTACCAGATATTGAGAATGAAGGTTTCCGGTTATTAAGAATGAAGGTTACCAGATATTGAGAATGAAAGTTACCGGTTATTGAGAATGAAGGTTACCAGTTATTAAGAATGAAGGTTACCAGATATTGAGAATGAAGGTTACCAGATATTGAGAATAAGGTTACCAGTTATTGAGAATGAAGGTTACTGGTTATTGAGAATGAAGGTTATCAGATATTGAGAATGAAGGTTACCGGTTATTGAGAATGAAGGTTACCGCTAATTAAAAATGAAGGTTACCAGATATTGAGAATGAGGGTTACCGGTTATTAAGAATGAAGGTTACCAGATATTGAGAATGAAGGTTACCAGATATTAAGAATGAAGGTGACCAGTTATTGAGAATGAGGGTTACCGGTTATTAAGAATGAAGGTTACCAGATATTGAGAATGAAGGTTACCGGTAATTAAGAATGAAGGTTACCAGATATTGAGAATGAAGGTTACCGGTTATTGAGAATGAAGGTTACCAGATATTGAGAATCAATGTTACCAGATATTGAGAATGAAGGTTACCAGATATTGAGAATGAAGGTTACCATTTATTAAGAATGAAGGTTACCAGATATTGAGAATGAAGGTTAGCAGATATTGAGAATCTAGGTTACCAGATATTGAGAATCAAGGTTACCAGATATTGAGAATGAAGGTTAACAGTTATTGAGAATGAAGGTTACCAGATATTAAGAATGAAGGTTACCAGATATTGAGAATGAAGGTTAGCAGATATTTGGAATGAAGGTTAGCAGATATTGAGAATGAAGGTTACCAGATATTGAGAATGAAGGTTACCAGATATTGAGAATGAAGGTTACCAGTTATTGAGAATGAAGGTTACCAGTTATTGAGAATGAAGGTTACCAGATATTGAGAATCAAGGTTACCAGATATTGAGAATGAAGGTTACCAGTTATTGAGAATGAAGGTTACCAGATATTGAGAATGAAGGTTAGCAGATATTGAGAATGAAGGTTACCAGATATTGAGAATAGAGGTTAGCAGATATTGAGAATGAAGGTTAGCAGTTATTGAGAATGAAGGTTACCAGATATTGAGAATGAAGGTTACCGGATATTGAGAATTAAGGTTACCGGATATTGAGAATGGAGGTTACCAGATATTGGGAATGGAGGTTAGCAGATATTGAGAAGGAAGATTACCAGTTATTGGGAATGAAGGTTACCAGATATTGGGAATGAAGGTTACCAGATATTGAGAATGAAGGTAACCAGATATTGAGAATGAAGGTTACCTGATATTGGGAATGAAGGTTAGCAGATATTGAGAATGAAGGTTAACAGATATTGAGAATGAAGGTTACCAGATATTGAGAATGAAGGCTACCAGTTATTGAGAATGAAGGTTACCAGATATTGAGAATGAAGGTTACCGGATATTGAGAATGAAGGTTACCGGATATTGAGAATGGAGGTTACCGGATATTGTGAATGAAGGTTAGCAGATATTGAGAATGAAGGTTACCAGTTATTGAGAATGAAGGTTACCAGATATTGAGATTGAAGGTTACCAGATATTGAGAATGTAGGTTACCAGATATTGAGAATGAAGGTTACCAGATATTGAGAATGGAGGTTACCAGATATTGGGAATGAAGGTTACCAGATATTGAGAATGAAGGTTACCAGATATTAAGAATGAAGGTGACCAGATATTGAGAATAAAAGTTACCCTATATTGAGAATGAAGGTTACCAGATATTGAGAATGAAGGTTAGCATATATTGGGAATGAAGGTTACCAGATATTGGGAATGAAGGTTACCAGATATTGAGAATGAAGGTTAGCAGATATTGAGAATGAAGGTTACCAGATATTGAGAATGAAGGTTACCAGATATTGAGAATGAAGGTTACCAGATATTGAGAATGAAGGTTACCAGATATTAAGAATGAAGGTGACCGGATATTGAAAATGAAGGTTACCAGATATTGAGAATGAAGGTTACCAGATATTAAGAATGAAGCAGCTCGAACCTCAATTATCATACATATGCTTTTACGTGGTCTCGCCTAAATTCCATTAAACGACGGGAAATGTTATATTAGCAGGATTTTATAACGGATATTTCAACAATAACATTCGTTTAAAAACATGTTTTACTGAAAAAAGGCGTAAACCTGTTTTAAATTACCTCCTAAATGTTTTAATTTACAATATGCAATTGTTTAAAGCCGAAATTAAGATTTTTATTTCATAACCTTCTTAGAGATGGGTTTGGATGGAATATGAAATTAATACTCGGACCACGTAAAGCAGAGAATTGTATACACTTATGTTTTTTTCGTGCTGTTTACCGCTATGTTGTGTACAACTCCTTAATCAGAGCTATACACAACTTCTACAATACACTTCCTGGTAAATAGAGATCCGGCGTATTTTCAATGTCTCAACCATATCTAAACTGCATTACGATTACTTGAACGTTATTCCAAAAAAAAGTTGACTTTCTGAATTGATGTAATGAGCTCTGGAAATATAATAATCACAGTACAATGGATACTTCGGAAGCAACGAACATAAACAAGAGAAAAAAGGTAATATAAGATGCAGAACATCTCACGCTCCCTAGCACCGCCTTAAGTGGTATTCTACTTTAGCCATAGGGATTGGACTCGATGATCGGTGTAGTGTTCAACAATACAGGAACACTGCATTTTATCATCAACATTTTATAACATGATGTAAACTAGTATGAGAGTGGACCTCTGGAAACGGCCGAACACGATAAATACTAAATATTGCAGTCTCGGTTTGATTGAGTCTGTTCATGAACGGTAGTGACATATGCTTGCTACCGTTCACGCCCTCTAGCCCCGGGTAACACTATAACAGCTTGTACACATCTATTTTGTGTAGACGCTATCTTTGTATTACAGTCGGTTATAAATGTTTTTAAATGAAGGCAAATGACTGCACTGTGTCTTTGTAGTTAAAAAGGCATATGAAAGTATATAAAGAAACACACTTTGGTTTGAATTCTTTAAACTTGGGACAAACGATAAAATGTTCAGAGTTATAAAAGATATGTACGAGTACAGTAATGTTAAATCGTGTGTGCGAAGCTGTAGTTCATTCTCGGATTTTTTAGCATGTTCAGTTGGTCTAAAAGAGTATGAGAGTGGACCTTTGAAAACGGCCAACGGCTAAGCCAAGGGGAGGTAATCTCATCGATATTGTTTTCTCTGTTTATAGAATAGTACCTTGAATTGTTTATAAAGAATAGTAGCACATCTTAGTATAAATGACATCACGTTAATATTATTGCTATTTGCAGACGATATGATTTCAATTGGAGAAACGTCGAATAAATTGCAATCTCATTTAGATAATTTAAAAGTATATTGTGAGGTTAGAGGTTAATATTGAGAAAACGAACTTGATGACATTTAGAAAAGGGTCCAATTAAAGAATAAGAAAACAGGGTTAGATGTGGTAAACGGTTTTAATTATTTAGGAAATGTCTTTAATCTAAATTAGGAAACACTTGCAAGGAAAGGTTTAAAGGCGTTACATGCCCAAATTGCAAATATGAAAAGGTATAATTTCAAACCTCACATATGGTGTCAACATTTTGATGCATTTGTGGCGGCTATTCTAAATTATGGAGCAGAGAGTTGGGAGTTTACAAAGTCAAAGGAAATCATATAATTGTATTAAACGTTTAAACGTCAACTAGTGATGCAGGAGTCTTTGGGGAGTTAGGTAGATATCCCTTATATGTATCACGATATGTTAAAATAATTAAGCATAGGAGTAAGGTTGTAAATACGAATAATATATTAATATCTACTATGTATGAAGAATCATACAGAGATTGTGAGAGAGGCTGTTACCGTGTACAAATAGGCAATTAATGTTAAGACTCGTTTAAATGATTCAAATGATTGAAATGATGTTGGCTTTACCTTTGGATGGAATGAGTCCAACAGTATTAATTTGAAACATTTTCATGCACTATTCAAACAAAAAGTAATTGATAGTTTTGTAAAGAAGTGGTAAAGTGACATAACCCTGTCTTCACCACTCTTTCTGTTGTTTTTTTGTCTCTTTCATTGTAGTTTCAAGTCCTTGTTTGCAGTACAGTGCGGACTCTACGATGCCATTGCGTTCGGACGCTGTGGTTGTTATAGGACCCTATATATAATTTTGAAAATAATCGTGTTTTAGTGTTATATAAAAATGTGACTACAGCTTTCAAATATGAATGTTATCTAGATATATTGCCATTCAAACTAAGAAAGTTTAAACCGGTTCAAGGGTGCACCAAATCTCACCCTTCCCTAAACAAGAGGACAGCGTAAATAAAAATAATCATCACCGAGTCAATCCCTTACATTTAGGTGTAATAAGAAAAAAACACATAAATGTTCATATATATATAATATCAAAACATAAGTTTAACCTAAGAAGCTAATCTCATATGTATTCGATGACTTGTCTGAAGTCAGAGCATCAAAGGGAAAACCGTTAAGGGCACGGCAAAACAGAGTGAAGGACATACATCAAACGGTTCCAACCTTAAAGGATTTGTCATAGAGTCCACATACCGTCTGGTCGTTGAACAATCAAAGAGGAAAGCATAATTGCAAACTGTAGAAGGGTCTACAACTAGAAGGGTCTACAACTAAACATATAGTGCGCCGCAGAATATATATTTTTAATGTCGTATTAAAAGTCAAATAAAGTTCAATAACAAAAATAATGTTCACCGCATAAGGAAGAAGCACACAAAAGATAAACATGTACGCATGTTCTACACTCTTTAAAATATAATATTGTTTTTCTCTCCTTCTTGATTGAATGACAGATTATTTATATTAGGGTGCCACATACAGTTTAATCTGATTTTCTCACTTTTCTCAAATTCTTTGTTCAATGTGATGCGATGTTTTAATGAAAAAATGCACACTTTTTTATTTTGTAAGTGTTACTTGACAACATTTTGTTCTTTCTTTCCTTCATGAAATGATAATTGAATGACACATTGTTTAGTATTAGCGGGATTCATGCAATTTAATCTGATTTTCTCATCTATATAAAATTCGTTGTTCGGTTAGGTGCGATGTTTTAATGGAAATGCACACTTTATTATACGTGTAAGTGTTACTTGACAACATTTTGTTTCCTTCATGAAATGCTAATTGAATGACAAATTATTGTATTAGCGAGACGTATTCAATTTAATACGATTATCTCATCTTTCTAAAATTCTTTGTTCGATGTGATGCGATGTTTTAATGAAAATGCACACTTTCTCATGTGTAAGTGTTACTTGACAACATTTTGTCAAATTACCTGCAAAATATGTGTTTTTTTTTTGCACATAACCAACTGAATAAAGGAGTAAAATAAATCATATCAACTCTTTAGTATATCAGATAATATCATATCAGTTTTAAGTCCAGAAATACGACAACTTGAGCTGCTTTAACAGCAGAATATCTCGTCCGATTGTCAACGCTTCACACTAACATTGATTTTAAGATAGAAGTATCCGAGAGAAAACTGTCAAATAAAACATCTTTATGAAATGTGTGGTTGACAAATATACCCAGGCGTTAGACATGCTAACTAAAACTGGTAAATACACACCAGTACCGAGAATATTACATGTGTGACTGCATTTTATTGATTTTAGTAAACGAGTTGGATAAAAATGATAGGATACGAAGCTCTGCCTCTCAGATTATATACAGTCACGAATGTAACATTCTATTTAACACATAACACACCTACGACGTGATAGTTTCACTTTAATTTTGCCATTTTAACTTATATATGGCGTCGACTTGTAAAGAAATATAAAAAGATCGGACAGGGAAAGTAGCATTCAAGGAGGACAGTCAACCACAAAACACAGAAACAAACACGCAAACAGACAAACAAGAAGCAAAAGTAAAAATATATGCAAAATACATCACAAACACAAAAGGGTTGACTATAGGTCTACCGCCTTGGAACGGTCAGTGGCAAAGTATGCCACTGGGGGTTTAAACCGGTTCTAGGGTGCACCAAACCTCACACTTACCATACTGTCATCCCATTAAAACAGGACAGTGTAAATAAAGAAATCCCCACCATGAACTAATCTCTAACCAACAAGGCAGCATCAATAGGCAGTATAAGTAAAACACAAATATGCTCGTGTAAATATAATACAAAAAAACCAACAGCCTAGAAAGCCACAATAAAGGTACTCAATGACTTGGCAGAAGCCAGAGCAACAAGAGAATAAACCATTAAGGGCACGACAAGAAAGATCATAGACAAACATCAAACGCCACCGTCCCAATGAACTTTAGGTAGGCGTCATCATAGGGTCCACAGCCTGTCCGGTCATCGTACAATTAAAGAGGAAAGCAAAGTGGCGAACTGTAAAAGGGTCCACCACCAAGCATGCACTACGTTGCAAAATTATAGGGTCATAACCTCTTTTGATAAACTTTTTAACAAGTTTAACAAAGATAGTATGAAAGTGATCATGACCAAGAATCTTACGAAGTTTATAAATCACATCACCATAGAAGTCAGGTTGTGATAGTCCTTGTCGCAGAAGAGTCCTTAAATTACTTTTATATTTGGAAAGAAGATCAGGGTTACGATAATACAATTTTGCAAATGTTTTACGAAGTTTATGGTAACGGTAGCCCTGATTGAGTAGTTTTTAGTTATACAAAGATAACGAATATTAAAGTCCTCAACTCGATTAAGTTGAGACACATACATCACATAAGAAGTTGCTCGGGGAACATCCCCATCCATGTGGGGATAATTAACAATGTCAAAATTAAAATCATCTCTCTTGTCATAGATTTTGCTAATTATTTCACCATTTTCAATCGAGAGATCTAAATCAAGAAAAGAAGCGTTATTATCAGATATATTAGCTTTGTTAAGCTGAAGATCTTTAGGATAAATATTACTAACCACAGTTGGAAAGAAAAGGTTTTCAATGTTCAATAAGGCATCCAGATACCGAGAGGTATCATTAAAGGCTTCAATAACATCTGCCTTGGTATCTGGTGAAAGACTGAACATGAAATCTCTTTCATAGCAAAATAAAAACAAATCTGCGACAAGTGGTGTACAGTTCGTACCCATAGGGATACCAACAATTTGTCTATAAACGGTGGTTCCATACCTGACGAAAATATTATCTTAGAAGTTGTGTTGTTGTTTTCATGACGTCAGCTACATTACGCGGCTGTAACGCGTTCGACATACAAATAACGCGACACTTTAAACTAAATTTAACGTTATAACATTCATTTTATTAAGTAAGATTTCAAATAAGGATAACTATTTAAGGTGTCTGAACGTATCGTATAATATACCATGCAAACAAGTGGGATTACATGTTTTGTATTACGAGAAATAAGTCATGGCTTTATTACACTCCCAGAAGCCATGTTATTGTATGACGTCTCAGATTTCTTGATGCACTCTCCTCCTTTATAATTAACGTATTCTTAGAACTGGTACTTGGAAAAGTAATAAATATCTGCTGAACATAATTCCAATGAAGTCTCGGAATTTATTTTCTGTTTTTCTTGTTCATATTTATATGTAATTTAAACTGTGGCAAAATAGCGGATTCAAATGCGAAAACAGCATAACTACACCCGATTCAAATAGTTTCATATATCGGACAATGTTGTGTATTTTGTCTGCATTATGTTTTGTATAACTCGCAAGTATCTGTTTGTAACTAAATACTTTCCGAATGAAGTTATTTGATAAATTGTGTTGACGTTGCCTTTCTTTTTAATGTTAAAGTAGACGGTAAGATGAGACCACTCCTTTATCAGTGTTTTTTATCACATAACATGGCTTTTGGGTGTGTAATAAAGCCATGACTTATTTCTCGTAATACACTAGTGTATTACAGATGCAAATGAGGACTGAATCACTGAGTTTGTATACAGTAAAATATGTAATCCCAATTTTTTTGCACGGTATATCATACGGTATGTTCAGACGCCTTAATTATTTATAATTATTTAAAATCTTACTTCATAAAATGAATGTTAGTAACGTTAAATTTGGTTTATTTGTAGCGCGAACGCATTTACATTCCGCGTAACGTAGCGACTTCATGTAAACAACAACACGACGTCATGATTTGTCTTACAAATTGTCGCCGTATATAAGGAAAATTGACAACATTAAAGCGAAACTATCACGTCGTAGGTGTGTTATGTGATAAACAGAATCTTACATTCGTGACTGTGTATTATTGACTTTAATAAACTCGTTAGATAAAAAGAAAGGATACTCGGAAAGAGCCTCGTATCCTATCATTTTATCCAACTCGTTTATTAAAATCAATAATACACAGTCACTCATGTAAGATCCTCTATATAAATGAGCAACATTGAAAATAAAACACGATTGCTGGTCTGAATATACCAACACCTTTGTGATAAATAGTGACTGCTGCCATATGTAAATATCACATCCACTTGATGATGCCAGTAGATAATATCAACCCGAGAATGTAATGTCGACCGAGGCGAGGATGAGAATGTGATATTTATTTTATTAACCGAAGAAATACTCCTAATATACTAATATACTCGATAATGAAGAAAAAATTGTTGTTGTTGTTGAAAAAATATATTTTTAGAATTGAGCTTGTCAAAAGCTCGCGGGATGATATTTTGCGCTATCCCCCGCTATGACGCGTTGAGGGTGATAGCGCGAAATATCAACCCAGCAGGATATGGGTAGTTTACAGTGGGGTATAATAATATACAATGTATACTTCGATTATCCACCTAGATCCTGCAACTGACCCTTCCATTGCGTTACTCTATTATCTACCAGTTTATATTTGAGGTGTCACATATTTTATTTCTATTAACCCCGATTGTAATTGTTGTTTGCTTTTAATGCGTGTTATTGCTTGACTGTGTTCCGTGAATACTACATTTCCTGGTCAACTTGTATGCATATATGCGTTATTCCTGTATCGTATCTTCACTTCAACACTACGAATACCAACGCTGTAAGCCTGATAGCTATTCCAGCTAAGACAAATTAACAAATTGTTACTTATGTATATTTTAAGAATGATGTAAACATGTTATTGTGTGTGTCATCCAATGCCATTCATTTAAAGTTAGTAACTTATAAAAGTTTCTGGATGAGATAAACAACATATTGATATTTACGATAAACGTCATAAGATATGCTTCCATCACTCACAGTTATTTGCATAATATATTTATTTCTAAGATTCTATGATGTTTTAGGACGTTCTATGACAGTATGAATACAGTATGTTGGGGTTGTTATTTGTTTAGCATTTGGATTGAGAATTTTCTTCAGAGTTCAGTATAAATTTAAAAGAATCATTGTGAAAATACTGGATGCTTTTTATCAGTGACATTGAGTTATTTGGACTACTGTGACTACTTTAACCAGGACATACTATAGGACGGTGGCGTTTGATGTTTGTCTACAATCTTGTCTTGTCGTGCCCTCAATGGTTTGTTCTTTTGTTGCTCTGGCCTCTGCCAAGTAAGTGAATACCTTCTTTGTGGCTGTCTATGCTATTGTTTTTTTTTGTAATTATATACACTTTGTGTTTTATTTCTATTGCCTATTAATGCTGCCTTGTTGGCTAGAGAATAGTTCATGGCGGGGATTTCTTTATTTACACTGTCCCGTTTTATTGGAATGACAGTAGTATTGTTTAATCATCTATAAGATATGTTGTCTGCTTTTTAATTTTGACTTTTGACTGTTACTTGTGATAAGCTGGTTTCATAACCTCTGCTACCAACTTTATTCCATTCTGTTTTTTTCGCCCATTGTTTTCTCGTTTAGGGCAAAGCTTTTGCTAGAAACTGGGGCCATATGCCGCTGGTCACGTAATGGTATAATAATAGATCATTAAAGGTTCCATGTTTACCGTCACAATATTATGCAAATTATCTTCAGGATGGCTCAATATTGTACTGTTGACATTTTAAATACTGAGTTCTGCTCAACCCGGGACTAGAGGACGTGAACGCTAGCAAGCATTTTTTATTACCGTTCATGAACAGTCTCAATCAAACCGAGACTAAATCTAGTTTTTTGTATTTCAGGGCTCAAATTGAGCGACGATTTGGACTGGCAACATTTCGCCAGTAGCATCATTTGTAACTGACAAAACGAAAAAGTTACTTGCAATTTCTACGGTTGGTTGTGTGTGTCAGTAAGTACAAATACGTAACAAATATGTAAAAAGCAGATCATGATTCATCATTAGCAAACATTCTAGATTCCATATGTGTCATACAAGTACAAAGACATATCAGGAAAACTTAAAAATATTAAAACACCATTGATATGAAAGAACATGTTTCAAAAAAAAGGCAGATATGGTATTCTAAATTAAAATACGTATGGTATTTTGATGCACTTGCACATTTTGTACTTGAAAAGTTTTCTGTCATACTGAAAATTGCCAGTACGCCAGTTTAAATTTGAGCCATGTATTTATAGAGTTCGGCGATTGCCAAATTTCTCATAACATACTCTTTTTATAGCCGGTGTTTTTGTAAATGTCCTGATAAGATGTATCCATATTATCGATATCCATATCCATATTGTCAAACACATGTCACTATAGTACAACATTTACTTACTTACCATTCTCTTTATTAGGGTTTTAAATTAAGTAATAAATTCAATTTTAATTTCTTCCGAAATATTTATTGATGATATATGGCATGCGCATTTTAATTGAGCTTTAAATACATTAAAATGTCATAATATTTTACAGAAGAACGTGTTGAAATAACGACGGTAGCAATCTTTGAACTGATAGCAATATGTTGTATATAGAGGATCTTACAAGAGTACTCATTCATTATTGAATTTATTAATCGATTTGGCACAATGATATAATGCGAGGCTCTTGCCGAGTATTATATCATTTTTGCTAACGAGTTTACTAAATTCATTAATGAATTAGAACGAATGTTAGATTCTATTTATCACATAACTCACAAATCGACTTATTCTGCACTTTGCCTGTCGCTTTAACACGCGAAACCGACATAAACCGTGGGAACTGGATCAGTCATTATCGATTTATGTTGACAGCGCACACTAGGCTCATTTGCATACTTATATAACTAGTGGTATGGATCGAAATTATAGAATGGTGTTATTCCACTCCCACACCGTAAGTTAAGTGATAAAGCATGTTATGAAATTATTAAAATACCTTTAAAAATACAATACAAATCATGTGTTTTTTGTTTAGGTCATGAAATACATTCATATACGGTAAAGCAATACAACAACATGTTACTGAGTATTGTCAAACAGATATGAACTATTTGTCGGATGCAAACCCTTTTTGTCAACCCCTTTATGTTTGGGATGTTGCATAATTTGCTTTTACTATTCCTTGTAATTGGTGTTAGTTTTCATTACGTGTTCCCGCCTTATTTCCTTTAAGCGATGAGAAAGCTTATAGTAGCAGGATTTATAATGGATATTTCGACAATAAATTATGTTTAAGAATATGTTTTACTGAAAAAAATGCGATACACTGTTTAAAAAAGAGTATGATAATGGACCTTTGGAAACGGCCGAGCACGACACATGCGAAATATTGCAGTCTCGGTTTGATTGAGACTGTTCATGAGCGGTAATGAAATATGCTAGCTACCGCTCACGCCATCTAGCCCCGGGTTGAGCAGAACTCAATATGAATAAAATCAATAGTACAAAATTTTAACCATCCCGAAGATGGCATGCATATGGCGGTGGACATGGAGTTAACTGCTTCCCCATGTCATACGGCATATGGTCCCAGTATCTAATAAAATTAAATGCCCCGAAGAGCAAAATAAACATAATGGAATTTAGTTGGGAGCAGTGGTTATGAAGCCTGCTTATAAAAAGCAACATATCCTATGATTGGTTAAACAATACCCAGAGCCTTTTATCGGCCGGAGTGGTGGAACCACCGAATCAAAAATTAAGTAAGAAAACAAAAGCAATTCAAAATGTACCACCGATAACTAAATATAAGTATCGGGCTCAGCGATCTCCAAAGATCGAATTACATCTTAAATGTTTAATTTTACAACAGTACAATATGCAAACTTTTTAAGCCGACATTAAGGTTTATTTCGTACCCCAGGCAACCCCGTTTTCGCTTCTTGGAGAAGGGGTTGGATGGGTATGAAAGTTAATACTCGGACCACGTAATGTAAATGCGAGTGTTTGGTTGGTTGACTGATTTCCCTGAATGCTACAATTCCTGTAATACCTTTTTTATTGTCAGAAATTTGAATTTGTTAAGATCCTCGTATTTTTTTATCCATACAGTATGCGTTTTTAATTTAAATTTGTTTAATAAAATAATGGCGTAAGATTAATTTAAAATGAAACATGTAGGTGCCGAGAAAATGGAGTATTTCCAGAGATAACGTGAGACGATAACTTGTATGAAATACATCAAAATGGAAGGTGTTGGTGCCAAGAAAATGGAATACTTGCAGAGACAACATGAGTTGATAACAGTGTTACACTTGCGTGATAGACTATCAGGTACAGAGATACGTGCTTAATTTCCTGTCTTTCAAATTAATCATCCAAGGAGCCTGCTTATGTTCCCTAACCAGTAACGAGTATCGGAAATTGCCGTCACGTCTACCGAACATATCTGATTTTGCCAAGAGTATTGACCGTGCTAGCAGTAATTTGTAATTAATATCGTCAACATTATTAACACGTTCTTATTTACTTCAACGTCTCTGTTCCTTCCGATGTTGATTTGTTTATTTATTTGTGTATGTAGGTTTACCCTGCGACACTTTGTTCAGAATGCTTGCGCCATAGCATAGTTATATGAGTTATTTTCTTAGTAATTAGTAATTAAAATAGACCTGTGATTTTTACAACCTTACTGGCTAGCACGTGTGTCAGTCTCAAAATGGGTCTAGATTTTCTTCATTAAAACCTTTGTTGTTATGGTATTGATGTTGAAGCACACTTGTTCGCCTTTGTTCTGTATTAAACCTTAGGTCATCGTTTTGGTTGTTATAAAACATGAGACGTTTCCATTTCTAACATATGACATTATCGCGTATAAGTAGGTTTTAAAAAAACGAACAGGATATGTATCCTTCACAAAACACAACCCTAAAGACACATTAAAAAAAGGAAAAACAGAAGCTAAGTCAGCGAATCTACATAAATAAGGAATGACAATAGGTGTACATACATAAGGAATGACAATAGGTGTACATACATAAGGAATGACAATAGGTGTACATACATAAGGAATGACAATAGGTGTACATACATAAGGAATGACAATAGGTGTACATACATAAGGAATGACAATAGGTGTACATACATAAGGAATGACAATAGGTGTACATAAATAAGGAATGACAATAGGTGTACATACATAAGGAATGACAATAGGTGTACATACATAAGGAATGACAATAGGTGTACATACATAAGGAATGACAATAGGTGTACATACATAAGGAATGACAATAGGTGTACATACAAAAGGAATGACAATAGGTGTACATACATAAGGAATGACAATAGGTGTACATACATAAGGAATGACAATAGGTGTACATACATAAGGAATGACAATAGGTGTACATACATAAGGAATGACAATAGGTGTACATACATAAGGAATGACAATAGGTGTACATACATAAGGAATGACAATAGGTGTACATACATAAGGAATGACAATAGGTGTACATACATAAGGAATGACAATAGGTGTACATACATAAGGAATGACAATAGGTGTACATACATAAGGAATGACAATAGGTGTACATACATAAGGAATGACAATAGGTGTACATACATAAGGAATGACAATAGGTGTACATACATAAGGAATGACAATAGGTGTACATACATAAGGAATGACAATAGGTGTACATACATAAGGAATGACAATAGGTGTACATACATAAGGAATGACAATAGGTGTACATACATAAGGAATGACAATAGGTGTACATACATAAGGAATGACAATAGGTGTACTGCCTTGAAACAGTCAGTGGCAAAAGGCACACTATTTAGGTGAGACGACGCTTTTACGCGTAGGTGTGACCAACTAGTTATCGTTATGCTTATAATGTTAAGTGAAGTCCAGTATATTTATAATGCAATGGCAGTCATGTGTAATACACATAAACAGGCTTTAGCAGGATAGGATTTTATATATGTCATTCATTCATTCACATTCATTCATTGATGCATCGATTGATTGATTGATCGGTCGGACCTTCGTTCGTTCGTTCGTTCGTTCTTCGTTCGTTCGTTCGTTCGTTCATTCTAAATAGTTGTATTCTTCCAAGTATATTTTCATTCAAGTATATTTTCATATTCTCATATGATACCTCTCACTTGTAACAGAAGCAATGCAGGTTTTATATGCTTCCCGGGCATCATTATTTTATAAACCTAATTGTATGTATACTTGTTATTATGTTAATATGTTTGGTGACATACAAGTGTCATTATTTGGAAACTCGAATTATATGTAACTTCGTTTTGAAAGTCAGCCTCGTGGTTCCGACATTTTCATCTTAAAAAGTTTGCATACTGTAAAATTAAAACAATTAGGTAATTGTGATTATCGCATTTTTCAGTAAAAAAAGTGTTTAAACGTGTTTTTTTTCCGTTATAAAATCCTGCTAATATAACCTTTCTCATCGCTTAATGGGGTTAAGGCGGGACCACGTAATGTTTATGAATTTAATATAATATGAACCGTATAAGAAACTCCTTTGATATACCTATCACATGAAACGTTTTAGATGATAAATATATGTGACTCCTTTTAAATAAGAATCATACGGAAATCGTATGGTTCTTCTCATATGAGTATAGATACAGATGATTATTTTATATGGCAATATGAGCTTCGTTTATGAATAAATAGGGTATTTGGCTTTGTTTTGCCCCAAAAAAAGCAGAGTATATGTGGTGTATATGTGGTGACTTCAGTCCTAGAATTTCATTTATTGCTTACTGGTAAGATTTAGTTAATATCACCTATTGTCCTTTGCAAAAGTACTGCTGATTTGAGCTATATGTTAAAGTAGGTATCCCGCCAAATAACTGCGAAATTACACTTCAAAACCGTCCATCAAAACTCTATCCAGGTGCTCAGATCATCTAATAAGGTATATATCTTGATTAAATGTATAGGATTTTTCACGTTTTAAAAATATCTGTGTTTGAATATGTGTAAAATGAATTATGAGTTGGTAACTCTTAATTCAAAGCTCCAGTTTGGGGTGGGGAGGGGGATGGGGGGTGGGGAGGGGGCGGTGAGGATGTGGCCTGTCCGATTATAGCCGTTTGTATTGTGTCTATCAAGTGTGGATTTTCAAAATACTTAAGTTATACATAAACTTTGTCATTTAAACTTTCGCTGTTGTTGGCGGGATAGCTACATTAAACAAAATCAGAATTGAAACAGTGATGACATGTGGAAGATTAATATTGGAATAAGGCAATTGCACAGCATCTCTGATTCTTTCTCTTGATATAAGCAAACAACCTTGAAGCGAATTGATGCAGACATTGCCTTTCCTAGCAGTCAATTTGTTTTGCTTTCTGAATTTTGATCGATTGAGATTCTGTCTGTTTTTGCTTCCGCAAAATTAAAGTGAACTACAGATTCAGAAGAAACAGAATATTGAACTGTTAGATGCTTGATTCTTGAAATTAAATATAAATATAGGTTTTTCTACAAAATTGCTTTTCTGCTATTTGTTCATCTTCTGATAATATTCAGAATATTACGTCACCGCAACTGCATTTCTTGAGTGATACACATTTGGAGGCTATTTATTACAGTTCTCAAATGTATGGTGACCACTCAGCATCATGCTGCGGTGGTGCCAACTGTAACCCCAGGGTCTCCATTTGAACAAGCATGGTATAGACAATAAACTTATAGTAAATGCAAAATATTAAACATCTTGCTCTTGTAGTTTCAGAGCAGATGATTATTTTCCTATACAAGTCTATGTAAAACATGTGACCCCTAGGGTGTGGCAAAATGAACATACTTGGTAGATAACGTCAAGCTTATAGCAAATGCAAAATATAAAACCTTGTAGTTTCCCCCTATATATTGTAAAACATTTGACCCCTTTGGCTAAGCCAAATGTGACCAGTGGGTCTCCGTTTGAATAAACTTGGTAGCGGACCATACGCTTACAGTAAATGCAAAATATTAAACCTATGGGTCTTGCAGTTTCAGAGAAGAAGATTTTTTAAAGTTTTTCCTTATATAAGTCTATATAAAACATATGACCCCTGGGGCGAAGCCAAACGTTACCATGGGGAGGAGACAAATGTGACCACAGGGTCACGATTTGAACAAACTTGATAGAGGATCATAAGCTTACAGTAAATGCAAAATATTAAACCTCTGACTCTTGTAGTTTCAAAGAAGATTTTTTAAGATTTCCCTATAGAAGCCTATCTAAAACTGTGACCCCCACTTTGTTTTGAAAGTCAGAATTCCGACTATGACCTTAATTTTCTACGGAAGATTAAACATGAAAAAAACTTGTAAATTGTATTTGACGAGCATGGATGATGCGACTAAAGGACAAATGAGCTGGATTATTTTGTAGACAAAATTATTTATGATGTTAAACCCCCAAACCATGATGCTGCTAGAACTCCACATGGAAAGTCAACTCCAGCGAATGAATACGACAAGAAACAAGGACATTGTCTAGTCCGTTTTACTATTACTTCTGCATCGGTTGCTCAAGAAACAGGATCCTTCACGTATGTGTTTCTATGCAATGGAATAGCAAATTGGCATACCCCTTTTCACCGTCTGTCTTCTCAATACATGTTTCAGACACATTTTTAATATTAGTTTAGCGGTTGAGATTAGCAACTCCAAGAAGTAAAAACGGGGTTGGCTGGGGTATGAAATAAAACCTTAATTTCAGCTTAAAAAGTTTGTATGTTGTAAAATTATAATATTTAACATGTTTAATAGGTAATGTTAAACAGGTTATCGCAATTTTTAATAAAATCAAATGTTAATCGTGTTTTATTGTCGAAATATCCGTTATAAAATCTTGCTTATATAAACTTTACCATCGTTTAATGGTTAATGGAATTAAGGCGTGACCACGTAATGCAGTTTAACCTTGCTATCCTCCTGCTACGACCAGAATTCATACTCCATTGTAAACTATTCTTACTGTATGGTATCACACTAGTTCCACAATTGCCTTCGTTTTCTGGAAGTATGACGTTCATAGTCTTATTAGGGGCCCCGTGTATACTGACCAAGACATCATATAAGCCATGAACCATATTATAACGGGAAAATCAAATATAGTGTTGCTTCACCTAGATGAGTGGAGCTGTATTCCGTCATCCGTCTGGAAAGGGAGACGAAACATAAGTTATTTCGGAATAAATTGTGGTCTGGTCTCAAAGACCGCTAGTTAAGAAACGTTTATAGATTCAAGTTTGAACTGTTAAGGACTTTAACCGTCTACGAAAAGAAGTAAATCAATCGATCAGGACTTAGAGGTGTCACAAGACGGGTTAGTTAGAGGAGAGGAAAATACATTGAAAGATACTAAAATGAGAAAAATGGTCCTATAAAAATCACAGCACCAAAACGCAATGGCACCGTAGCTCTGCACTGTGTACCAAAACAGAGCAAATTAACTATACTATGAACATGACGATACACAACACAAAGAGTGTTGAAGACATTGTTACCGACTTGGAACGGTCAGTAGGCATCATGGCGTACTGGTAATATGACAGAGATTGTTATTAGTTTATCAGTGTAAGACAACAGTGGAATGTAAACTGTTTGAACAACTTGAAGTAACACTTAAACACTCACGTAGGGATGATGAACGAGTGACAAGACTATAAGAACGAGGTTAAACGACAGGACATGAACACAAGTTGGCAGAAGATAAGAAAGAATGTTAATAAACACAACAGAAAGATACAATGTAAACAAATAAATGCGCCCCAAAAAGCCAACCGTGCGATTTAAACAAAAAATGTCTAATACCGAGCAGCAGTAGGAGGCCAGCCTTAGTATAGCGGTACATGGAATATGCCATTGGTTGAAAATGTCAATGGAACAAAGTATTCAGTGAAAGGAATATGTGTAAGGGGTTGGTGGACACCAGACCAATGACACTGCGAATCCCTATTGCTGTCTTTAGACCCGATACCCACGTTCATTTAGTTTTCTGATTTTGGATTATAATTTAGGAGAAAATAGTTCATAAGATCAATGTATGGGCTACGCTGTTTTAGACAGTGCTATACCATTGGCTGTTTTACATCCGGTTTCAAATATGTTATTTATACTCATATTCTGCTTCTGTTCTTTGGTTGTTGGGACTTGATCAACAACTTTAGAGTGTCTGCTAAATCCAGTAAAGTACCTTTATTTTGTGCGCATTTTCTGGCATAAAACCTCTTCTAGTCACAGCCCGTAACCTGGTAACTGTATAACTGTAATAGATTACGAGGTGTAGAACATAATGTGGGATCACAGAGAGCGATGAACACTTTTAGTAACTAAACGTCTCTCCGAGAGTTTTCCAAGTTTGACCAGGTAATATGTTTTCAAAAGTACCTGATCTAAGGCGTAACATGTCATTACATTTACCGGTACTACATTGCGTAATTTGCTATTGGTCGATGTTGCACATCGCCCATTGTTTTCTCGTTTTGGGCAAAGCATTTTGTTGGAAACTGGGACTATACACCGCTGGCCATGGAATGGTGTAAAAAACTCATTGACATCACTTAACGTACCGACGTCATGAAATAAAAAACAACATTAAAGTGAAACTATCACGTCAAATGTGTGTTATGTGATACATAGAATCTTACATTCGTGACTGTGTAGTATTGACTTTAATAAACTCGTTGAATAAAATATATGAAACTTGGCAGAGCCTCGCATCCTATCATTTTATTCGGTTTTTAAAACACTCTTGGAGTGCAGTGTGTCCCATTTGTGTAGCTTTAAATCAGAATTATAATATGATATATCTATAAATGTAAGGAAAGAGAAAACCTCCCATGTATACAGTTTCTGAATATAATATGCATTGGTCATTTCTCTTTAATAAATAGCCTATTTTGTACATTTTGCTTCTATTAGCTTGATGCATGTTACATGTTGTTTTTTCTGTAAGGTTTGTAGAGAGGGCCCACCCCGACCCTCACAAACCCATGACGGGATGAATAAACTGACCACCATTAACTTGGTGATGGAAATGATTTTTGTTTATCCAACTCGTTTGTTAAAATCAATAATACAAAGTCTCTCATGTAAGATCCGCTATATATACAGACCCAGTTGCGTTCAAGTACCCCAAATAAATGCAGAACGAACGCTGAACGAACGGAAAATGAACGCAGAATGAACGTTGCACGATCTTTATTTTAAAAATGCATTTCGTTCGTTGCGTTCGTTTCGTTCGTTTCAGGCATTCAGCGTTTTAAAAAACGAACGATGAATGCATTTTTTAAAACGCTAAACGCTGAAAACGAACGCAACGAACGATGAATGCATTTTTTAAAACGCTAAACGCTGAAAACGAACGGAACGAACGAAACGAACGCAGCGGAACGAACGAAACGAACGCAAATGCATTTCGCTATTTCGGATAACTTTCAATATTATCCTTTTGAGTACATAATTGAAGTCTCGATTTAAACGAAGTGCCTTTTGCAGTATTTTAATATAAAGAAATACACTGCGTAAATGGTGTTTTTAAGCACGATTACACACTTTAATTTTTACCGATTTAAAATAGGAAATGTATTTATTGTGTAGCACAAACTTTATATTATTTTATTATAAAACTGAAATAATGTTGGTAAAATCAGACGGCATATTTTTATATAGTGTCAAGTATGTTAAATTGTTGACGAAAATAACATAAACCCGAAGAAAACAGAATCATCAATGTGCACCACCAAATAATGTCAACTAAAGGGCACATTCTTCAATATGATCACAAACATTAGCCGCCGACTAATGGTAAGAACCGCATGACTGGATATCATGCGTAGTTTAATCGTCAGAAATGTTGCGATTGGTAAACGCTGAACTAACGAACGCAAATGCATTTTCTCCGTTTGTGCATTTAAACGTACACATTATGTTGCGTTCGTTCCTGCATTTAAATGAACGCATAGTTTCGTTTATAAACGCTGAATGCATTGAAAACGCAAATGATTTGCATTTTAAAAAATGCATTCATAAAAATGAAATGCAAACGGAATGCAAACGGAGCGCAAACGGAACGCAAACGAAACGCAAACGGAATGCATTTTTGGGGTACTTGAACGCAACTGGGTCTGTACCTGTTATCTTTTCCAGCTTGACTCGTTCAAAATGCTAAGCGTTGTTGGTTGTTTTTTGGTTAAACAATCATTGTTTATATTTCGCAAGTAAAATATCGAAAACGACGTAATGTTGACGTTGTTGACGTTATTGTCGTCATTGTTTTAGCGCATTATGTTTTTTCTGCCTAAGTTTTAAGGTTGTGAGTATATAATAAATATAATATTCGTTGGTTTGTCGTGAATAAAGGATTTATTTTCATCTCGAAGTGAGAAAACTCAAATATTTTCACTCGTGCTAAAGCACTCACAAAATTTGTTTTCTCACTTCTCAATGAAAATTAATCCTATATTTACTCCAATACAACAAATATGCTAGATATTTATGTCCGCATATATCATGCATTTTTCTTCATATATACATACAATAGTATAGACTTGTATTTATATGTCTTGCAGTTGGTGACATGTTATTTTTAAAGCTGAAAAATACTTTGGATAGATCGTTCTAACTTGTAGCAAAAAAGTTGTTCATAGGAAAAAATATGAAGAAATTGTTGGAAATAACTGTAATCGTAATAACCGGTCATATTCAGTAATCACAGGTATCAGTAATCACAGGTATATGTACCTACCTTTAATTAATATATCGCTTACGACGGGATATTCATATACTGAACAAAATTCCTAATTACTCACTTTTGTATCTTAACTAATGTTCTTATTTTAAATATATTTTAGAATAGTTGTGTGATAAGTATTTTGTTTCAATCAATAGTTTGTAAAACATTTATTTTTTGTTTAAATGTTTACATCTTTTGAGATGTACACTGCCTTTATATGAAAACATGAAATGTGTTGATAACGCATAACATGAATCGAAGCCTGCTTAAAGATGTAAACGTCTTAAAATAAGTATGAAATAATACGGAAAACCATAAAAAAAATCCCAGTTATTGCTGCCTGATTCTCCGTCTGCAAGCAAATTAAACAAAAATAATACTAAATTACCTCCCTTTTAACTCAATATCGTTTGAAACACAAGTAAGTGTAATTCAGCGTTAACATTACAAATTTCGAAATTTTCTGATGCAAACGCATTTGTAGTGTAATGCTTCTAAAACATGATGTCAAAATAAGTTCAGCAGGCATATTTTAGAATTAGGAACATCGAAAGCTGCACTAATTCGAAGTACTAAACAAAGTCATATATACGCAGTTTTATGTGTTACAACTTACTTCTAAGAAAACACATCGACTTGAAAGCTTTAAAATATGTTCATGCAATTAGAGCAGCCGATGTACACTCGTTATTTTTCAGTTTAACCGGTACCTCTAATCAAGGTGGGTACTTGGGATTTGTGACTAGAATATATTGCAGATACTTTATATGGTAACCATTCAGAGGACAAATACTTGATACAGATATATGGCATGTATATTGAAATAGTTTGCATGCCAGATTATACTCTACCACATAACAGTAAATATCCTGCCAACAACAGCAAAATTTTACAAAATATGTACATAGTTTTAAACTTAATGACGACGGGGTGTATATATATAACTGACATGCTTTGAGAATCCAAACTCTGTAGACACAATATAAATGGCTTTAACCAGCAAGACCAAACCCCACAACTGCAGCATTACATCCAATCAATATTGTTATTTTTACATCCCACAGGGGTAGTATGACTTTCATAGTATTTTGTTTGTTAGATACTGGGACCATACGCCGCAAGACATGGGGGAAGAAAATATATCTATGTCCATCGCCCTATGCATGCCATTTTCGAGATGTTAAAATTATGTACTATTGATTTTATGAATATTGAGTTCTGCTCAACCCGGGGCTGGAGGGCGTGAGCGGTAGCTTGCATATTTCAATACCGTTCTTGAACAGTCTCAATCAAACCGAGACTGCAATATTTCGTATGTGTCGTGTTCGGCCTTTACCAAAAGGTGAAAACTGCATTTCCTACTTTTATATTTATTTTAATAAAGTTATCATAATTCGTTTTACGCATATTCAATCACGTGTATTTTGAAAAACGTGAAAAATTCTATCATTTTAATCGGCACACGTACATTATTACATGATATGAGCATCTGGATAGAGTTCTAATAAACAGTTTTGTAGTATAATTTTGCCGTTATTTGGCGGGTTAGTTTCTTAAATGAAACCATATCCGCAAATATGGACAGGGCATTGATCTTGAAAAGATTGTGAAACGCAATGGTCGATACATTAAATAAAAAAAGTATACTGGGCACGGATTCACTATTCCTGGAAACTACGTTTATTGAAATAAATGGCGTATTGCTTGCGTACACAATGCACTCTTTGGAAATTGTTCAAACTAATTGTATAAATAAAACAAACGAGCTTTGTTGAACGTTACTGTCACACTCTTGTATCGACAAAAGTTGAATGGTAACCTGAACACAATTTAAACAATTGAATCAAGTGTATAATAAGACAACAGTAGTGCATCACAGCTTGTGATATTTTGCAATTTGCTTTGATGAGCAAAGAATTTGTTTTATAATAAAATGCTTCACACTACTATTCGTAATTAGATATTTATCAAAATAATGTAAAGACCATGTTTTGATTTGTGTCCATTTTTAAAGTGCTGTTAGTGAAGGACTTACTTCTCTTTTTTTGCATTTTTAGGCATAGTTGTATTCGTTTACAATTGTTACGTCACAAATGTATTAACCTTTTATATGGATATGGAATCCAGCTTATTAAAAGATAAGTACTTTTTAAATATGTCCATAATTTCCTTTGAGGAGTATATTTCGAAATTTGCAACTAACGAAATGTTTTTATGATGACTATTTTTAAATCGATATTCCGACAACAGATACGTTCCTCATACGTAGAGGTAACCATGAAGAAAGATAAAATATCGGACAGGGAAAGCAGCATTCAAGGACGACAGTCAACCACAAAACACAAAAACAAACACGCAAACAGACAAACGATAAGGCAAAAGTAATAAAAAAAAATGCATCCGACACCACAAACACAAAAGGGTTGACAATAGGGCTATCGCCTTGGCACGGTCAGTGGCAACAAAGGCCACTGGGTGAATCCTTCGATATAAAATCAGAGTTCAAATGTTCAGAAATACACTTGCGATTAGTTCAGTGCAT
Organism: Cyrtodaria siliqua; assembly: GCA_037043455.1. Taxonomy (NCBI): domain Eukaryota; kingdom Metazoa; phylum Mollusca; class Bivalvia; order Adapedonta; family Hiatellidae; genus Cyrtodaria; species Cyrtodaria siliqua. The sequence continues at coordinate 144,166 of JAWPHD010003131.1, read as the reverse complement.
ATACTAATATACTAAATAAAATGGCCAAATGACCCTGAATGGCTTACCTAATGACCTTGTCCATTGTAGGTACGTGCAACAGTAACAATGCAAGAGGATGCGTAAATTAATTGTCTGGTTACTGTTATTTGAAGTGCACTTTGGTAATTCAGATATCAGAATAATAAACGAATGCAAGCAAAGTCAGTTTGGAAAATATTTTGAGGAAAAAGCAGGTCCCGCATTATCTAAGGCCCATGTGTGTTTTGCATTGGGCATAACTGTTAAACATTGTGAGTTTTATATTGATAGCATAACTATGTTTGGATGTTTTCGTGTAAATATGTTTTTAACCGGCCAATGTAAAGATAATGGTTGTCTAGGTCCAGGCATACTCACTGCCAATAAAAACGCACCACAAAACAAATCCTTTTATAATAATCCATAATAGGAATCGAAATTTAATATTTGTTTACGTGTATATCTGGATTTAGTGAATTCCACATTAGTGTTATGAAATGCACGTGCATTTCCGGTTTTCTTCAGTTACATCGCATAAAGGAATAACTTTCACAAAAAATATTCATGGCATAATACTGTCAGACGTCAAGCAATAAAAATGCCAGTAAAACCAAACAGAATTTATTTTTGAGACAGATTAATGCAGCTTGAAATTAAGTGGAACCGTTTTCTTTTTATGATTATCCCTAGTAAACAATGTTAAATGACAAGGTAAATAACTGCGTAACTGCTTGTCATAAAAGCCTACCAATAATAAATATCCGTTTTAAAATCCTGCTAATAAATGCTTTCCCATCACTTAGTGGAATTAAGGCGTGACGACGTATTATGATCCAACCTGACGTACCAAGATGTTTTGTAAAAAAGAGCTTGCTGCTAGTTAGAGAAAGGACCAAACTGTGCTGTTGTTAACTTTTTAATCACAGTTCACTTTGTAACACGAAATTAACAAATGTTGAAGTTCCTTTTAAAGAGATTGCGAAATGTTACATCGATCAGTAATGAAACTTTGAAGGGATAACATTGTTTGTGTTATGTGTTGTTTAAATATTTTTTATACGAAAGGACAGGTCTTATGTAGCCATGTACCATTGGATTAACAGCAGCATATTATACCGACAATATACACTGGAAATTCATGGGTTGCCTTTCCTTTTTCCTTTAGTATAGTTTTTTTTTTCTCTTTTTTCTTTTTAATTATGTTGATAATTGAAATTTGATAGATGATAATATTGAAGAAGTAAACAAACAAATGCATTTTTGATGTTAATTGATAGTTTCCCAACCCAACATCGAAACACATAAAAGAGAATTTTCAATAACATAACATTATTGGAAGAAGAGCTAAATGATAGCTTCACACGATACATAATCCAAATGACGTTAGTGTAATTTAGAACACCTCATTTAATCATCAAATATGTTTTGCGATACGAAAATAAATATATTAGAACCTGCTAAAATATATTAATTTCGTTTGTGCTTTTTTTGACAGAACTAGCAGGATGCAGTTCATTATTCACGGGTTTCATGAACTGTGAATTCACTACTGACGGGTTTCCTGCGTATTGATTACTGACGGACGGGTTTCATGAAATGTGAATTCGTCATTGACGGGTTTCATGTAATATGAGCTACATATATAGTTTTATCCAAACGTGTGATTACCACGGCTACGTGCTAATTGCATCATTCACACGCATGGACTTGCGAGTACCATCTTCCAACTTGTTTAGAATATTGATGAGACAATCTGTTCAGATCTCATCTTTTTATATGTGTAGATTTGCTGGCTTTTGGGGATTGAAGGCAGACAGAGTATATGTATGTCGGCGTGGGGGTTGGGTGGGGGAGTAGGTCGGGTAGGGGAGGGGAGATTTCTTTGATTACATTGTCTTTGATTACAATGTCACGTTTTATTGGGTTGACAATATGGAAAGAATGAGGTTTGGTGAACTTAGAAGGAAGTTTGTTGATGAACCGAGCGGGATGTTGCACTGACAATTGCAAGACGGTATCAGCTCTTCTGTGATCGAGGGGTTAACGCCGTTGTGTTGTATACCTTTTCGTCTATCACCGCTGCGGGTAGAATCCCACTATGAGCTCAACTTGTAAGTGAAAAAGTGTCGATTCTTTGGCCTGAAATATGCTTTTATGTTTGCCGTATTTCATATCATTGAAGTGTTCAGTATATGTATATAATAGAGCATGAGTTTTGCACGTGTACGGGGAGATAACGCACGAAAGTGATCGTACACGTGCAAGACTCATGCTCTATTGTATTTGTACCACAAAAACTAACATCCGCGGGTATTACACGATGCATGGTGTGTATTTAGGATATTGTGGTACAAACATTATATAGCGGAAATTCCCGGGTTGCGTGTTTGAAAATGATTACTCGGACCACGTAATGTTTGTTTCTATTTTTCCTTTAATTGTGTCTTTTGATTGTCTGTTTTATGTTGACTGTGTTCTGTGAATGATTCATATCTTGTTTTACTTTTAAACTACTTTTATGTATGCCGTAAAGGATAGAATACATGACACCTTAATACGTTTTAGTGAAAATGTCCGGTGACTGTCGGACGGAAATATAATTGTCATCGTTTTCATTAATACACGCTTTAATGGCATCATGGTACATTAATCATTTACAATTAAAAATAAATATTGAAGACAAAAGTTGCACTACATCACCCGCGTTCGGTATTGTTTTCAGATCTAATGTGGTAACATATCGCTGTTGAGATACCGACATGTTGGCCCGTTTGTTCTACGCGTCGTATATACTTTGTAGATACATTTGGCTGGACATTAATTTCTTAGAAATAAAACTAAAACACGCGAACTAAATGTTGAAATAAAGGCACAGAGGATATAGGCTGTTTTTGTGTAGGTAATATATATTATTTCTTCGATAATGGATAAAGCATCAATGACAACTGAAATTGATATGTTTATATCATCAGATATTTCAAAATACTTGGTCAATTTCAGAAAACTACGGATCTTTTTCTTATTCAGTTGTTTCATATCATTGACTTAGCTTATAACAATGTTGAACTATCCAACTGACATCTCTGAATTACAATATTACAAAAATACCTGACAGATTATAGTATACTTGACAGATTATATAATACCTGACAGGTTATATGACCTATTTGTGTCCAAGTTAAGGACATAAATCTAACCGTTGTTTACTAAAAAAACAAAAAAACATGCTTTTGGCTTTTAAAAATATAGTTCTGGTATCTTATTTACGTATCTAAAGCACTTGACAAAAATCCTGCAATCCGACTGGTTGACGTTCAAAGACTTGCGACTATACCCGTCGCAAATCCAGTCATGTGACGTTAAACCGTTAAACAAGCGACGTCATTTATTTTTATTTGAAAACTTTTATGAGAAAAACTGTCAGAAACACTGATATGCGTTAGAAACGGGTAAACAGTATTAAAGTTCTGATTTTGCGACAGTATATCGGTCGTTTACAGGTCGATAACGCGTCGTTATTAAACATATTTTGCGACAGTATATCGGTCGTTTAATGGTCGCTACGCGTCGTTATTAAACATATTTTGCGACAGTATATCGGTCGTTTAATGGTCGCTAACCCGTCGTTATTAAACATATTTTGCAACAGTATATCGGTCGTTTACCGGTCGATAACGCGTCGTTATTAAACATATTTTGCGACAGTATATCGGTCGTTTAATGGTCGCTAAGGCGTCGTTATTAAACATATTTTGCGATTAATGGTCGCTAACGCGTCGTTATTAAACATATTTTGCGACAGTATATCGGTCGTTTAATGGTCGCTAACGCGTCGTTATTAAACATATTTTGCGACAGTATATCGGTCGTTTAATGGTCGCTAACGCGTCGTTATTAAACATATTTTGCGTCAGTATATCGGTCGTTTAATGGTGCTAACGCGCTGTTATTAAACATATTTTGCGACAGTATATCGGTCGTTTATCGGTCGCTAACGCGTCGTTATTAAACATATTTTGCGACAGTGTATCGGTCGCTTAATGGTCGCTAACGCGTCGTTATTAAACATATTTTGCGACAATATATCGGTCGTTTAATGGTCGCTAACGCGCTGTTATTAAACATATTTTGCGATAGTATATCGGTCGTTTAACGGTCGCTAACGCGTCGTTATTAGACATATTTTGCGACAGTATATCGGTCGTTTAACGGTCGCTGACGCGTCGTTATTAAACATATTTTGCGACCATTAAACGACTGATATACCGTCGCAAAATTCAAAATTGCAATACAGTTAACCCTATAGTTCATCTCCTTCTACATAAGCATCTACTTAATTATGTTAATAAACAATCTTAGTAACATAACATGCTGTGGACCCTGTGATGACGTCTACCTAAAGCCCAAAAGGACGTTTGATGTGTTTGTCTGCCATCTTGTCTTGTCGTGCCCTCATTGGTTTATTATCGTGTTGCTCAGGCTTTTGCCAAGTCATTGAGTACCTTCTTTGTGGCTTTCTAGGCTATTGTTTTTTTCTGTATTTATATATACACGAGCATCTTTGTTGGTTAAAGAATAGTTCAAGGCGGGGATTTCTTTATTTACACTGCCCGTTTTGTCGGGATGACAGTAGGGTAAATGTGAGCGTTGGTGCACCCTAGAACCTGGTTTAAACCCCCAGCGGCCTTTTTTGCCACTGACCGGTTCAAGGTGGTAGCCCTATTGTCAACCCTTTATGTGTTTGAGACGTCATATGCCTTTTTTCTTTGTTAACATTGCCATTCATGCGTGTCCTTTTGTGTGTTTTTGGATTACTTTGTTCTGTGAAAGCTGCATTTCCTGTCGACTTTTAAACTTATTTTTATTAAGCCATCACATGTATATTCTTGTATTTCATACTTTACCTACGCAATATACGTATGCAAAATGTAGTCACTATATTATATATTCCTGCATCGCTTTTATTAAGACAGTATTTAAGATGGATAACAAATAACACAACGTGGGACTAGTTTATGTTTATTGGAATCAGCTAGCCATTCCATGGCTTAGACATAATATAGTGTAAAATGAAATGTGTGGTTAATCAAATTGGGAACATAGTTCATAGTCCAACCTAAGTTTAATCTGTAACTACAGCGTAAACCCAGCGAACAGATCCTCAAAATCAAAACTTCTGGTATACTAGCTGGCAAATAACAACGTTTTTAGAATATATGTAACTACACGACACTATGACCGCAAAATATCCTAGAATATTGTATTCTGCTACAAACATTACATATACTTACAGAACAAAACATATGAACCTGTAAACAAGCACATATAAACACAAGAGCTGCCGGAGAACAGCTTTTTCTAAGAACAAAACATTATACACCGGATATACCATGAGATAAAGAGGCACCTCTCTTCATATAAGCATTCCTATAGCAGAGAAGCAGAGATATCCATGAGAAATATAAAAAATGATAAAGACTACTAAGGGTGGTGGTGGAAGTCCATGCCCCAATATGGTTGAACTACGAATAAGAAGCTGGATATTTACCTTATTAAAAATAGTGCATACTTTTTATACGATATCTAGCTAAATATTTTAAATTGGGTAACCCCCACCCTAGCCGCCTTGGCTCCCATCGCCCCTCGCAAATATATATATGAGGATTGATGTTATTTATGACGAAACTGGATTTAATAAAATCATTTGATATTCCAACCCCCACCTTCCACCCACACACACCGCCCTCCCGACCTCAAATGATGATGGATGAGTTGGGATTCAGGTGTTCAGCATAAGAATAAACAAACAACATAGAAACATGCAAATTTAAAAAAAAAAAAACGTGGGTTTTGGGTGGAGGAGACGTCTCGGTCGTTTATGCCCCAATATGGTTGAATTATGAATAGAAAGCATAACAAATACGTTCAGTAAACCAAATTAGATGTTTACCTTAACCCAAACTAGTTCACTTTAATAAGCTGTGTTAAGTTGGGTTTTATAGTTGCCCAGGGAGCTCACGATTCAGTTGAGCCTAAATTGATTGACCTAGGATAAATGTAAGAGATATAGACCTGTAAACACAGTTTACACGCTAAATCGATAACGCACATTGCACATTTAAGGGCTTATCAGCATTTGGGTTCCATTGAAGCTCATGGGTTAAACGAACCAAAATTAATTCTGCAGCCCTTCAATGTGTATACTATAAGGACGCTCATGGCTTTTGGTTTAGCTAGGACAAGACATGTAAGAGATAAAGACATGTAGACACAGCTTACACGTAAACTTGAAGTGGACTGGGACACCGACGCCGGCGGTGTTATTACATAAGTAATCTTATTCCTGGAATTGTCGACCTAAAAATAAAAGTGCAAGGCAAGAAATCGAAGTAAACAAACAAACAAACAAACAAACAAAGAGGAATGAAAACTTCACAGCAATAAAACTATCTTTACATTGCTTCTGAAGGAAGTTTATATATATTACAAACAAAAAATGAAACAAGCAAAAAATATAAATCTAAACCAGATTCTGTCTAATGTTCGAGTATTTGATTTATGTTAACAAGATCAACAATAAATCATAATTGCACTATTTACGTTTCATTTCGTGGAGGTTAGCGCTCCCTTTAATGAACGATAAATTGAAACGATACTTTGGTAGTACTTGATATCTTGTACTCTAAGAATGGTTTATATCCATATGCAAGGAGCGATATAAGTCACACGGAGCACCTAGCCGAACCGCAAATCGGTATATATCAACAAGCCCGGTTAAAAATGTAAACGCTTCCTCACCAAAATATTGTCGATTGTAACTTAAAGCTTCATGAACATTTCCCACAAAATAACTGCAATCAAACACTGCATGCTTTACATCACCAATCTATATATCAAACCCCATAGTGAGCAAAACTTTTCTGTGTTAAATGAGCGCATTCTAGACAACATGTTTATAATATTTTAAGCGACTCAGAGTCATACTTGGATTGATTCTGCACAATCGCCATACACTGCTTTTACCTAAACTGAATACAACATAAACCGTTGATTTTAACTGTATTAACTATAAGGTACCACTTGAACATGTTAACACGTATTTGTTAATTGTTTCCAAAAAACTTAGAAAGAAAGTTTCAATTTTTGATTCATTATATGAATGCGACAACTAACGTTGTGTTACATATATATTTACAATATGCTACATATATATTTACATATTAGCATATATTATGAAACTAGCCGTCTAATACACATGACTGCATGCATCTTAATGGTTCATCGCACTATTTTCTTATATATTGATTAACGGTATTAGTTGAACCGATTTAACCGGTTCGGTGATAATATGCGACAAAATATTTCTCGACAAAGGATAGTTGATTAATTATTTTTGTTGCTTCCAAGGGATCCCCTTTTCAGTATGTATTGACATTCACACTAGCGTTTGTTTAGTGCTGTGTGGTGGCCGTACAAAATCGCCCCGACTAATCAATCGATAGTGTTATTACTTACTGGTCCTTTGGGATCATCAAGCTCAATCTGTGTGGGTTTGAAGTAGAATATCGCTTAAGCCGGTGCTAGGAGGCGTGGGAGTTGTTGAACGTTATATTACCTCTATCGAACAGACTCAATAAAACCGAGTCTGCTACTTTTCTCTCTTGTTTGTGTTTGTTGCTTCCAAGGGATCCCCTTTTCTGTATTTTTTGACATTCACACTAGCGTTTGTTTAGTGCTGTGTGACGGTCGCAAAAAATCGCCCCGACTACACTTCAGTAGCGTTATTACTTATTTGTCCTTTGGGATCATCAATATGTGTGGCTTTAAAGTAAAATATTGCCTAAGTCGGTGCTAGGAGGCTTGAGAGATGTTGCACTTTATATGACATCTCATGAACAGACTCAATAAAACCAAGTATGCTACTTTTATCTCTTTTCGTGTTTGTCGCTTCCAAGGGATCTCTTTTTCAGTATTTATTGACATTCACACTAGCTTTTGTTTAGTGCTGTGTGGCAGCCGTAAAATGTCGTCCAGACTACAAATCAATAGTGTTTTTACTTACTGGTCCTTTGGGATCTTCAGTCGTTGTGGATTTAGAGTAGAATATCGCATAAACTGGTGATAGGAGCGGTGTGAGAGGTGTTGCACTTTATATTACCTCTGATGATCAGGCTCAATAAAACTGAGTCACCTCTCATGTACAAACTCAATAAAACAATATTTAAAGTCTGCTAATTTTCTCTCTTTTTGTGTTTGGTGCCTCCAAGGGATTCCCTTTTCAGTATTTATTACTACATTATCCGCATTTTACTAACCTATTTTCATGAAATGGAAATACAAAAACATCACTAACATTAGATTCAATGACTATGCCAATTGACAATGGCATAATACAAGCAAAGAGATTCAACATTTCTTTTTTTAGTATAAATGGGAGTGCTTTTCAATTTGCTTTTAGCCAAAGAAAGTTTTCAAAGCAGAAGATTGTTTGGCCACAACTCTTCAGTTGTATCAGTTGTATCAGTTAAATCAGTCTTATATCGTCATTCCGAAATATAACACACACACTACAGAAGCAACTTCTTATAAATTATATACGTGCTTAAGTTCTTATACGACTCCGACAAATGTATCCGTGGCATACTATTAACCCAAGCGCCTGATAACAGGGTAAAGTATGCCTGTTTTTTTAGATCTTCACGGGGCTAAATACCTCATAATAACTCATTTGATTATCTGATATTTCGTAAAGCTTGTTATGATAAACCAAATTGCATACATTCTTAGACAGTCTGAAGCTATTACAGCATAATTATTCGATACGAATATTTGCAAAAGAAAATACAGTGTTGCAAAATTCGAAAGAGCACAAACAAACTGTTAAAGGGAATGACATCTGAGAAAAAGCAATAGGTTTATTTCAATTGCGACACACCGCACGTATATTCGTAAAATGGTAATCCATAAATCATTGATGCCAGCTATGACATACTACCAATCCTAATAAATTCATTTTCCTGCAGTGGAATACAAAATTAATGCTGTATTACTTGTACAATACTGACTCTGTGTGACGTTCTTGAAATATGTAAACATCGTCGCATTGTGTAAATAAATGAAATTGGATTTTGAGATTTTGCTAACTTGTACCAAATTTTCTTTTTAAATTCAGGCCATGGCATGCCAATGTTCAAATCTGGTACCTATGATGAATGGCTTACCAAGTGTATCACAAACAATTCTAGGTAGTTTACCAGGTTGAATGTTGTCCTGCATGAACACTATATATGTCAAATGTCGCTGATTGCAAACCGTCACGCTTGCTATATTTCCCTATATAAAATCCGTTATATATATATATATGGCGCCTATCAAATAGCATGAATGAAGTACGAAATAAGTGGCAATTCCATCTGACATATAAATATAAAAATCGAACAGGAAAAGTAGCATTGAAGTCAACCACAAACACACACAGAAACAAAGAACAACTTTAAAGATGAATTAAAGGCAAGATAAGACATCACAAACACAAAAGGGTTGGCAATAGGGCTAACTCCTTGGAAAAAAAGCCGCTGGGGGTTTAAACACCTGGATGATATTATTTAATATGATACACTTATAGCGCAACATCTGGATGAGATTAATTAACATGATACACTTACAGCGCAACAACTGGATGAGATTAGTCATCATAGTCAACACATTATTTTAATCGGAAATAATGACTTGGGGAGAATCGTCATAGTCAAATGTGAACTATAGTTAACACCCAGAAGCCTTTCAAGGAACGCAGTCGGAAAATCACAACCTGAGTTAATAAACGCAGAAAATGGGAGTCTTTGGAACACAGGCAAGAGAATTAAGTAGAAGTTTTTTTTTGCTCGTTAACTGTGATACGCAGACTTCATAACGTCTGCTCCCTATTAAATCCTATTTTGTTTTTTTCGCCCACTGTTTTCTCGTGTAGGGCAAAGCATTTTGTTAGAAACTGGGACTATACGCCGCTGGCCATGGAATGGTGTAAAAAAACTCATTGACGTAACGTAACGTAACGTAAGTTAGCCGACGTCATGATAAAAAACGACATTAAAGTGAAACTATCACGTCAAATGTGTGTTATGTGATAAATAGAATCTTACATTCGTGACTATGTAGTATTGACTTTAATAAACTCGTTGAATAATATATATGAAACTTGCAGAGCCTCGCATCCTATACATTTATCCAGTTCTAAAACACCATTGGAATGCAGTGGCCCCTTTTTGTAGCTTTAAATCAGAATTATAATATGATACATCTATAAATGTAAGGAAAATGAAAACCACCCCATGTATACAGTTTCTGAATATAATATGCATTGGTAATTCCTCTTTTATAAATAGCCTAATGTGTACATGTTGCTTCTATAAGCTAGATGCATATAACATGGTTTTTTATGTAAGGTGTGTAGAGAGATGGCCCACCCCGACCCTCACAAACCTATGACGGGATGAATAAACTGACCACCATTAACTTGGTGATCGAAATGATTTTTGTTTATCCAACTCGTTTGTTAAAATCAATAATGCACAGTCACTCATGTAAGATCCGCTATATATACCTGCCATCTTTTCCAGCTTGACTCGTTCAAAATGCTAAGCGTTGTTGGTTGTTTTTTGGTTAAACAATCATTGTTTATATTTCGCAAGTAAAATATCGAAAACGACGTAATGTTGACGTTGTTGACGTTATTGTCGTCATTGTTTTAGCGCATTATGTTTTTTCTGCCTAAGTTTTAAGGTTGTGAGTATATAATAAATATAATATTCGTTGGTTTGTCGTGAATAAAGGATTTATTTTCATCTCGAAGTGAATTCTGTTCAGTATATGAATATCCCGTCGTAAGCGATATATTAATTAAAGGTAGGTATATATACCTGTGATTACTGATACCTGTGATTAATGAATATGACCGGTTATTACGATTACAGTTATTTCCAACAATTTCTTCATATTGTTTCCTATGAACAACTTTTTTGCTACATAGTTAGAACGATATATCCTAAGTATTTTTCAGCTTTAAAAATAACAAGTCACCAACTGCAAGACATATAATAATACAAGTCTATACTATTGTATGTATATATGAAGAAAAATGCATGATATATGCGGACATAAATATCTAGCATATTTGTTGGATTGGAGTAAATATATAATTTATTTTCATTGAGAAGTGAGAAAACAAATTTTGTGAGTGCTTTAGCACGAGTGAATAGTGAGAAAACAAATTTTGTGAGTGCTTTAGCACGAGTGAATATTTTCACTCGTGCTAAAGCACTCACAAAATTTGTTTTCTCACTTCTCAATGAAAATTAATCCTTGAGAAGTGAGAAAACAAATTTTGTGAGTGCTTTAGCACGAGTGAATATTTTCACTCGTGCTAAAGCACTCACACAATTTGTTTTCTCACTTCTCAATGAAAATTAATCCTATATTTACTCCAATCCAACAAATATGCTAGATATTTATGTCCGCATATATCATGCATTTTTCTTCATATATACATACAATAGTATAGACTTGTATTATTACATGTCTTGCAGTTGGTGACATGTTATTTTTAAAGCTGAAAAATACTTAGGATAGATCGTTCTAACTATGTAGCAAAAAAGTTGTTCATAGGAAAAAATATGAAGAAATTGTTGGAAATAACTGTAATCGTAATAACCGGTCATATTCATTAATCACAGGTATCAGTAATCACAGGTATATATACCTACCTTTAATTAATATATCGCTTACGACGGGATATTCATATACTGAACAGAATTCCTAATTACTCACTTTTGTATCTTAACTAATGTTCTTAATTTAAATATATTTTAAAATAGTTGTGTGATAAGTATTTTGTTTCGATCCATAGTTTGTAAAGCATTTATTTTTTGTTTAATTTTTTACATCTTTTGAGATGTACCCTGCCTTTATATGAAAACATGAAATGTGTTGATAACGCATAACATGAATCGAAGCCTGATTAAAGATGTAAACGTCTTAAAATAGGTATGAAATAATACGAAAAACCATAAAAAAATCCCAGTTATTTCAGCCTGAGTCTCCGTCTGCAAGCAAATTAAACAAAAATAATACTAAATTACCTCCCTTTTAACTCAATATCGTTTGAAACACAAGTAAGTGTAATTCAGCGTTAACATTAAAAATTCCGAAAATTTCTGATGCAAACGCATTTGTAGTGTAATGCTTCTAAAACATGATGTCAAAATAAGTTCAGCAGGCATATTTTAGAATAAGGAACATCGAAAGCTGCACTAATTCGAAGTACTAAACAAAATCATATATACGCAGTTTTATGTGTTACAACTTACTTCTAAGAAAACACATCGACTTGAAAGCTTTAAAATATGTTCATGCAATTAGAGCAGCCGATGTACACTCGTTATTTTTCAGTTTAACCGGTACCTCTAATCAAGGTGGGTACTTGGGATTTGTGACTAGAATATATTGCAGATACTTCATATGGTAACCATTCAGAGGACAAATACTTGATACAGATATATGGCATGTATATTGAAATAGTTTGCATGTCAGATTATACTCTACCACATAACAGTAAATATCCTGCCAACAGCAGCAAAATTTTACAAAATATGTACATAGTTTTAAACTTAATGTCGACGGGGTGTATATATATAACTGACATGCTTTGAGAATCCAAACTCTGTAGACACAATATAAATGGCTTTAACCAGCAAGACCAAACCCCACAAATGCAGCATTACATCCAATCAATATTGTTATTTTTACATCCCATAGGGGTAGTATGACTTTCATAGTAGTATGTTTGTTAGATACTGGGATCATACGCCGCAAGACATGGGGGAAGAAAATATCTCTATGTCCATCGCCATATGCATGCCATTTTCGAGATGGTTAAAATTATGTACTATTGATTTTATGAATATTGAGTTCTACTCAACCCGGGGCTGGAGGGCGTTAGCGGTAGCTTGCATATTTCACTACCACTCATGAACAGTCTCAATCAAACCGAGACTGCAATATTTCGTATGTGTCGTGTTCGGCCTTTAGCTGCATTTCCTACTTTTATACTTATTTTAATAAATTTTTATCATAATTCGTTTTACGCATATTCAATCACGTGTATTTTGAAAAACGTGAAAAATTCTATCATTTTAATCGTCACACGTACATTATTACATGATATGAGCATCTGTATAGAGTTCTAATAAACAGTTTTGTAGTATAATTTTGCCGTTATTTGGCGGTTTAGTTTCTTAAATGAAACCATATCCGCAAATATGGACAGGGCATTGATCTTTAAAAGATTGTGAAACGCAATGGTCGATACATTAAATAAAAAAGTATACTGGGCACGGATTCACTATTCCTGGAAACAAAAACATGATATAAATAGTTCTTGAGCTGGCTGTAGACCCCCCTCCCCCCAGGGGGAATTTTGTAGGGTATGATTTTCTGAAACAACATACATTAAGCTTCAAAATGAGACATGTGTGCCATCTGAGCGTTGGGGCTTTATTGAGTTTTGGGGGAAAACGTTGCGTTTTTGACGAAAATCGCCGAAATCTGGAATTATTTTTTAGAAAAAGAATGGAAGATATTAGAACCAATTTGAATTAATGGGATCTTTCTCGGAACGCATCTCTACATGAACTAACATATAATTTATGGATCTGATACTTAAATATTGAGATTTTGGGTAAAATTTTTAAAAAATTGAATAAAATCGCTGATTTTTGTAATACATTGGGGGTATTTAACTAACAATTGGAAATATATCTAATACAATAGAAAAAATAAATATTGTTACCTTTTTGGGCAGGGTAAGGTCCAGTGATTAAATAGAAAAAAGTTCCAATCCGCATGATGTTTGAAAATGCCTTAATTTTGGGGCGAAAAATGTGTATTTTTGTCAAAAATCGCCGGAATCTGGAATTATTTTTTAAAATTAGTTTGAACATAAACTTATCAAATTGAAGCAATAGAATGTTGCACAGCATACATTTCAAGTTTTTCCTGGCAATTAAGCTTCAAAATGAGTCAGGTGTGCCATCTGAGTTGATTGTCTTTAAAGAATAGCCCTAAACCACATATGGAATAGAATTATACTCAAACCAGTTATTTCCCCTGTGGCAGACAATAATTGGCATATAATAGTTCTTTCCCTTGTTTGTAAATTAGCCATGATATAACTTTGCTGGTAATGTTGTAGTGCAGAAGGAAGACAGTCCTGCAGCTATTTGTCCTGTATATGTCGGATAGTTTATCTAAATATCAACAGAAGGTATGTTTGAGTCCATATATGTCATTTTATTTGTTATTTGAACATTATATGATGTAAAATATCATGATATAACATGCCTATTGCACCAATTCAATTTGAACATGATGGAAACAGGGAAAAGGTCACGTAAAGTATATAGTATTGGTTGTTCATATTCTGGAGGTTGGTAATCATAATTGTGTTAATTGCTCGCAAAAATATACAAAACAAATCACATATACGGATACTCCATGTTCATTTTTTTTAACTAACTTGAGTAGTACTCGGATGGGTACAGTATTCGGATATGAATACTGAATTTACAGGCATTCTTCAAACATAACATATACATATAAGTGAATTAATTGTTGAAAAGTAGTTTGACGAACATTTATATACTTAATATAATAGACTAATGTTCATATTGTCACTTAACTATATAAAGTTGTATTTTTGCATGCATATGTGGAGAGTGACATGCTCTTACAGTAACTATTGTCTTTTAAGGAACGGAAATAACATGCAGTCATGGAGCGTCCAGTTACATTAAAGACACTGGGGAATAAGAAGTCTAAACGGAGTAACTCTACAGAGAGTAGTACTAGACTATGTATTATACATTATGATGATACACAATATGACAATGTCACTCCTCTCGCAGAGCATAGTTTCGCAAAAATAATGGAGAGAGCTAAGGAAAGGCTTAACCTGTCAGATCCAAAGCATAGGTTGGAACACATTTCCTCTAAATTACCAAATGAACTTAACACGGCTGCTCACGGTTATCATCGAAGATGTTACGCAATGTTTATGAACACTTCCAAACTTAGCAAGAGGAAAGCACAATCAACACATGAAATAGATCAAACTGTTCCAAGTACTTCAAAACGAAGGCGTTCCTCAACCGATGTGTCATGTACAACCGTGTTATTTCCTGCTGATAGTTGCTTATTTTGCAATAAAGAAACAATAAAGATCAAAGGTGTTAAACAGCCATTAATAAAATGTGTTACAAAGTGTTCAGAGGAATCTATAAAATCAGCAGCGACTGAAAAGGGTGACGATAAGCTTCTGTGTAAGATTCAAAACCAAGATTTAGTGGCACGAGAAGCGTTCTATCATAATCAGGGAAGAAGACGATACACACGGCATGATACGAGACATACCTCACAAAATGTTGAACGATTAACTATGCTTAGAGAAAGGTATCTATCATATTTACTGGAAAATCACCCATCAGTGTATAATGAAAACTATAAAACTTACAAACTTAAGGATAACCTGATCAAACACTTTGTCGGAAGAATTCGTTTCTGGCACCATCATACAAAAGAGAACTAGTATACGCCGCTGATATTGAAGGGGAGGCTATTGAAATGGCATTTGAACTTGCTGCTTCAGAAGAAAGACGCCTTACAGAGTCTGCCATGATTCTGAGAAGGCACATATTTGAAGGAAGAAGAAATTCTGGAGATATGCCTTGGCCGCCATCCTCTGCCTGGCTCCTCTCCGATGAACGAAAACCGCCAGAGCTTCTGACTAGATTCCTTGTGCATGTGATATCTGGTAAATCTGAAAAGCATATGAGTGGGAAAACACAACGTAATGCCAGGTCGTTTGCGGAAGACATCTGCTACGCATCTACGAATGGGGAATGGGCCATTACGTTGCCTATAACTGTACGACGTCTCACAGGAAGTGCTGAAATGATAACCATTCTAAACCGTTACGGTCATGGCCAGTCCTACACTAAAACGACGGAACTTGAAACAGCCATGTGTAATGCCATAATGGCAACAGAGTCAGTCCTACCTACTAACATATCCACAGATAATAATGCTGTACTTCACCTGTGTTGGGACAACTTTGACTTAAACGAGGAGACACCATCTGGTTTAGGAACAACGCATTCAACTCATGGTATTGCCATACAAGAGGTTGTCGATCAAACGCGCACTGTCAATGTTGATATTGGACAGCTTGAAAAGTCAAGAGAAAGAACTGTCAAACCGCGCGAAGTTGAAATAAGACCGTGTTATGCCAAACCAAAGGCGGAGCCAAATCTTGAAATACATGACAGTAAACCTGAATATGACTTCAAGACCACCAAGTTCATGAACTTTATTTGGTTTGTGTGTAGACTGATTGGCAGTGCATCTGATGTCCAAACAGTACCTCCCTGGTCCGGATTGCTGTCACAAACCGCTGGAAACAAGGAAAGTGGTCAGTCCGCCATAGAGTATATGACTCCCCTGAACATTTCAATCAATGAAAATGCTACAGTTCAGCACATCCTGGAGACTTCCCTTGCTGCAAGTCGTGCAGTTGGGCAAGATTATGCCATTGTTACATTTGATCTGGCTGTTGCCAAAAAGGCGTATGCATTGGTTTGGCAGTATCCTGATCGTTTCAGTAAAGTCATTGTACGAATGGGCGTGTTTCGCACAATCTGTTCCATATTTGGAACAATTGGAAAGATGATGAAAGGCAGTGGACTAGCAGAGATTGTCATCGAATCCGGAATATGTGCTAGCGGGTCACTGGAAAAGGTCATGTCAGGGAAACATTTCAATCGCGCTCTTAGGGTACACAAATTGGTAGTGGAAGCCCTAGAACGACTGCTCATGAGCTCATTTGAGGAAACGCATCCCAGAAGAGAATACCTGTCGACAGAAGGTGCCACCATGCTGAAAGACCATGCTGAAAGTCCAAGTGAACACATGCTCGCTAAGGTTCTTGCATCGCAGGAATGCAATACCTATTTTGAGAATTACCACGACTACAAAGAATCCATCAGAAATGGTCAGTTCGGCAAGACATCCCAGTTTTGGCTGATGTACATGGATACCATTCACATGGTACTGATGTTGATCAGGGGAACCAAGGAGAATGATCTAGATCTCCACATGGCGGCACTGTATCAGCTCTGTCCTCTCTTCTTTGCGTATGATCACAATAACTACGCTCGGTATGTGCCAGTGTACCTATTGATCTACTCAGGAACAATGGCTTCAGTGTGTCCAGATCGTCTGTTCCCAAGTCAAGAAATGCTGTGGACATCACAATTGAACAGACAATAAATCGGCATGCCAAATGTCAAGGGGGAATTATAGGTTTCAGCCGAAACTATCCCGCTTACTACCGGTGGTGTATAACACGCCACTGTCGAGCCAGGTATGTTGAAGCTACTCTTCAAATGACCGACATGACATCAGATGAGACCTCAGTATACAAAGAGCTTCAACCATCACAAATACAAAGCAGCGAAGAGAGTATAAAGAAAGTTGTGGACGCTTTTGGGAACTTCACCGACCCCTTTGCGATTGCCAAGAATGACACTGAGTTGTACTGCCTATCGTCGGGCGTACCTGCAACGACTGCCGTCGCAAAAGATCTCCTGAATGCGCCAACAATCGGCAGGACAGCTATGGACGAATTTGTTACGACAAGACTAATAGACAAGTCAGTGCCATTCCACAATCCGATAAAACGCAACAAACTGAAAACATTTGCAACGTCTGAAGTGAAGAAAACATTGAAGAGTACACAGAACAAAATCACACAGATCAAAGCGGAACGAAACATCTTCGGTCAGTTAGTACTACTCGCTGTTAAGCATGATATCGACCTGGAATTGACGCTGTCCTTTCCACTGGGCCCAGTTCCATGGTCTCTGGCTACAGCAGACGGCATGCCAGTGAAAACCGACAAAGCAAAGCTGTTACATTACCTGGAATCTGCAATCGAGCCAACAACAACTCGACCAAAAGAAAACGTTGTGTCAATTTACGACGGGAATGCAACACTTCAAAGTATGCCTTCAGTTCCTGCAACCTTTGAGGATGTAGCGGAGACCACATTTAACATACTGCCAAAAGTAGGGCGTGTGGACTTTGTAACAGACACATATTTATCCACGTCAATCAAGTCCTTTGAGCGAAAGAGGCGGGGTACGACACCGACGTTTCTAATATCGGGTCCAAAAACCAAAACTCCCAAGGACTGGAAAGGGTTCATGTCTAATGATGATAACAAGACACAGCTCCTTACTCTCATATTTGACCAGTGGAAATCGGACAAGTATGCTGTAAAACTTCAGGGACGTGATATATACTATTCTCTAGGTGAGAAATGCTACCACCTCACTAGTCAGGATGGTATTTCTGTTGTAGCTATTCCAGAGGAGCCACTGTTCTCATCACAAGAGGAGGCCGACACCAGGATAGTACTACATTGTCTACATGTAAGGGACACTACACCTGAATCTACTAAGATAGTGATAAGATCTCCAGACACAGATGTCTTAGTGTTGCTCACAAAGTATGTGAAGGACATTGGACGGGTGGTTTTGTTTGACACAGGAGTTGGTAACAAACGGCGACTTTTGAGTGTAAATCAGATATATGAGAGCAAAGATAAAAACATTTGCCCAGTATTGCCTGCTGTCCATTGTTTCACAGGCTGTGACACAACCAGCGCATTTGTCAGGAAAGGCAAAACGACCCCACTGAAATTAGTTGAGAACAACCCTGCTTATGTTACAACTTTTGCCAAGCTAGGTACTAAACATCAATGTCCAGAGGAACTTGTTGACGAATTTGAGAAGTTTGTATGCCACATGTATGGAAAGCCAACATATCAGCAGGTGGACAAACTACGGTTTGATATGTTTTCGAAGAAAAATCAAGTTAATGGTGACATTCTGAATTCCTGTAATGGCATAGACTTGAGTTTGCTCCCACCATGTAGAGCATCCCTCGAAATGCATGTACGACGAGTGAATTATCAGGTGTTTGTCTGGATTCATGCACATGAAAACTTCCCAGACCTTCCCAGTGTAGAGATGAGTGGATGGACAAAAACTGAGTCAGGCTGTATTGAGTACGACTGGACCAATGGTAACATCGTCCCGCAAGAACTTGTTGAAATCATATGTAACACAGCGGATGAAGACACTGATGAAGAAGAGGATGAAAGCGATGATGAGATTGACAATGATGAGGATGGTATAGAACTAATGAACATGATTGACATTGTGTTTGAGGAGGCTGACGGCAGAGAATAAAATTAGTGTTGTATAATGCAGAAATGCCGTAAAACATAACTGAGATATATTGCTAGTTACAACAAAGGACTGGGTTAGAATTTCCCTAGTCAATGTGAGAGAATGTTTTAAAATATGTGTTTGTTCATGTTATGGATGTTACATAAGACTAGTCATATCTAAATGTGCCAAAGTTTCAACTGAAGTTATTTGTGTTTGTAACTTTACTAGTTTGTTTAATAGGACCGGCATAGTGGATAAACGTTATGGAAAAGTGTACAATAGTGTGTGTTCAAGTCCACTTGTTATATTTCTGCTAAACAAATGTGTAACTACGTATACTTCATATTTAGGTTTAAAACTCAAATCCTCCAACAAAATGCATGTATTTAATTATTTGATATACCAAAGGTTTAAAAAGTGTGTTTGTTTCATCATGCATACATTTTTCTGTTGGATATAAAGCTTTGAAAATGTATAATAAATGTATGTTTTTGTTACCTTTTTTAATATTATAAATGTTGTATTAACATCTTTATA
Organism: Cyrtodaria siliqua; assembly: GCA_037043455.1. Taxonomy (NCBI): domain Eukaryota; kingdom Metazoa; phylum Mollusca; class Bivalvia; order Adapedonta; family Hiatellidae; genus Cyrtodaria; species Cyrtodaria siliqua. The sequence continues at coordinate 124,283 of JAWPHD010003131.1, read as the reverse complement.
AGCTAACTGGCTGAATTTTCTAGATTTCTAGTAACACACGGAAATTTTTTATTCATTATTTAAAAAAATACACAATGTTACGGACAATACAATAACCAAACATTGTTCACATCATGGATACGTATGTCTGTTATAACTAAGATGTTTAAAATAATTTTCGGATATAAAATACTTATTTTCTTAATTTCTAAACCAAACATCTTCATTCAACAAGGTAACGTAAATTACAGTAACGTAAGCTTAATAATGCTGGTATCAAAGGTATAAACATTAAGTGAAACGAAATTTTGTAGTTTAAAACGCATAAATAATGTTCAAAATGAGTTATTACAATCAATTTTGTCTAAAGAAATGTTGCAATATACTTTAATAGTGTACTGGATGATTGTTCTAATTTCTTTTAACATGCGGAAAATAGAAAATGATTTAAAAACACACAATGTTACGGACATTACAAGAACCAAACATAACTAACATCATGGGAACATATGTTTGTGATATCTGTATGGTTTGGAATAATTTTCGGATGTAACATCATTAATGTTCTTAATGTCTTACGTTAATAAACTTAATAAAACAAGGTAACGTAAATTACGGTAACGTAGGCTTAGTAATGCAGGTATCCAAGGTATAAGAGTAAGCGAAACGAATTTTTATATTATAATAGGCACGAATAATGAAGACAATTTAATAAACAAACCCTTTCTCCCATATATATTTAGTCTTCAAAATGCTGTAAAATTAATTATTATTTTATAGGTAACGTATTCTACACTCAGTAACACGATAAAGCCCCAGTCCCCAGATGGCACACATGTTCCAAAATGCTCTATACATAATGGGCTTTCAGAAAAATAGGGTGTACAAAATTCCCCCTGGGGGTGGGGGGGGGGGGAGGGATTCTCCTACTAGCTTACAGCCTAAAACAAATGATCGATACATATCTGATTCCAACGCAAATAAACTGTGACTGGCAGACCCAAATTGTTAAGTTGCTAATGGACCGCTAATGTTCAAACTGACGAAATTGATGCTTTCAACTTAAGTGTGAGTTTATATTTGACGATGGAAAAGAAAATGGTAACGTAGCACATTTCTTGCATTGTTAACGACATGAATACCCAGCTACATTTATATTATATCCTGAAACACATTTATAACGAAACATGATAGTGATTGCCTATATAATTGATGTAATGGATACTTATGATATGGAAACAAGTACTTTCTTTGGGAGTGTAGGCTGAGGATATCATTACATGTTTATCAAATTAATGTTAAACACTTTCTGATTAGTATCTGGTCAATAGTTTCATTTATTTAATTATTTCTTATTTGTTCCATATTCATTGGAAATCAATCCTAAACTTTACTTGTTAAAGATGAATGGTCACCCTTTTTATAGTATTATTATCAATTAACACATTTAACTGTTAAACATCCTATGAACATTTCTTGATATTCTCGGAGAGAAACATATATTGAATACCGCTACTAAGTTGTATGTAAAAATAAATATTATTTGCATAACGTAGATACTACTTTTACTACTGCGTGATTGTACGGGGAAATGAGGTAAATCTGAATTGTATAACTGCACAACTATTGCCAGATAAATACATTTACCTGTGGATTAATTTACCTGTTCAAAGTGTTCTACGTCATCCAATAAAATCTTATTCTCGCTTTTCACAGATATTGCAATATGTGAATTGTAAATATATAGTGTTGTGTATTGATTTCGATTTAAATCAACATATACATGTTCATAAAACAAAACATGGCCGGAGAACTTTAAGTGTCTTTCCTTTAGTGAGTCAGACACACTAAGTAATCTTGAATCTGATGTCTACAATAAATGTATTGTTTCTTGTTATGACATAATTTCTGAAAGTTATCTTTCTTTACTAACCTTAAAGTAACACATTTTAAACAGTAACCATATCACATAATACAATATCTGGTCAATAATTTCATTTATTTATTTATCTTTTATTTGTTCTTTATTCATTCGAAATCAATCCAAAACTTTACTTGTTAATAAATACTGAAAAGGGGATCCCTTGGAAACAACAAACACAAACAAGAGATAAAAGTAGCAGACTCGATTTTACTGAGTCTGTTCATGACAGGTAATGTAAAGTGCAATACCTCTCACGCCTCCTAGCACCGATTTGAGCGATATTCTACTTTAAAACCCATTACGTGTTCCCGCCTTAAATCCATTAAGCGATGGGAAAGCTTAGATAAGGATGATTTTATAACGGATATTTCGACAATAAAACATGTAAAAACATTTTGCACTGAAAAAAATGCGATAACCTGTTTAAATATTTTAATTTTACAATATTCAAACTTTTTAAGCTTAAATTAATATTTTATTTCATACCCAAGTCAACCCCGTTTTCACTTCTTGGAGAAGGGGTTGGATGGGGTATGAAAGTTAATATTGGGACCACGTAATGCACAAAGCATGGGCTTGATGATCCCGAAGGACTAGTAAGTTTCTTTCCTTTATTGAGGCGGACACACTAAGTAAGAGTGTTGAATGAATAAATGAATGAATGAATGAATGAATATATGAATGAATGAATAAATGAATGAATGAATGAATGAATGAATTTATAGAGGGTGACCCAATTACCCACCACTAATCGCCCTTGTGGCCCTTTGTAGTCATACACTTACAATGCAAAACATATATAATAAAACAAAAACAGTGATATTTTCTTTAAACTGTTCTGCACACATGTAAATAAACACACACACACACACACACACACACACACACACACACACATTTACAACCATGTACACATTCATTCTTATTATTATAATTATATACACATGAGCTGCAACACACGAAAACGTCCCTTCAGACAAAATTTTGACTTTTTATATTTTTTGATGTTTATGAAACACGGTGATTTTCTCTTTAAAAATCTCTTTATTTTATGTTGATATCTTAATTAAAAATGATTTTATCTCAATTTGAAAATTAAATATTGTATTATTAACCGTTAATTTTGACGTTGATGTCGGCGTCTTGGACGACGTCGTTGATTAAATAACAACAAAAAACATAAACAATTACCATTTTCTATAGCATCAACTATTTATATTAAGAAAACATATTCCCTATGATATAATAATTAGGTAAAACACGGAAGTAAAGAGAATTTTGATTAGTAATTAATTGATTACCGGTGACGTCATAAATTGTTACTTTACAACGTTGTCGTCTAAACCTCCGAAGGGACGTTTTCGTGTGTTGCGGCTCATATATATATACATAATTATATACATGGTTTAAGGCGGTGATTTGCACAATGAAGTGGCACACATTACACAAGACGTCATTAATTATCTTAAACTGCCATACATAACAATACGTAATTATTGCATTATGATTGTGTTTTCAGCCATTTAACACAGTTAGATGTAAAGTACATTCTCTAATATATGCAGGAATGCTTTTCCATATAATTGTTCCAAAGTATGACATACTCACTTTAAACACTTCTTTGTTTGGTCTTGGAGTTATATAATTTAACTTACATGCAGATAGTAGATTTCTCTGCGAGATAACAGCAGGATGAAACATATCACAAATATATGACGGGACTTTATGTTTTGATACTCTATACATAACTTTTGCCTTTTGAAGAAATATCCTTTGCTCGATATTAAGGGAATTTATGGTAACCAGTGCTTCATTTAGTGGTGTATATTGGTCGCCTAAAATATGTACGACATGCTAAAATGAGTCTGATGGTTAAGGTAATTGGCTTCTTGTTATACCATATTTTCTGAAAGTTATCTTTCGTTCCTAACCTTAAAGTAACACATCTTAAACAGTAAACCTATTGTATTATACAATACGTAAACTAATCACGTTGTATTATAGCTTTGGTTCAGTATATCAAACCGGATGAAAAGAAAATAAGTATAAAAGTCGAACAGGAAATGCAGCTTTCACAGAACACAGTTAACCCCAAAACACGCAAAACGACAAACATGAATAGCAATGTTAATAACGAATAAAAGCATATGACGTCACAAAAACAAAAACTACGTTTATTGAAATAAATGGAGTATTGCATGCATACACAATGCACTCTTTGGAAATCGTTTAAACTAACTGTATAAATAAAACAAACGAGCTTTGTTGAACGTTACTGTCACACTCTTGCATCGACACAATTTGAATAACCTGAACACAATTCAAACAATTGAATCAAATGCATAACAAGACACAATTAGTGCTTCACAGCTGTTGCTATTTTGCAGTTTGATGAGCAAAGAATTTGTTTTATATAGTGGATCTTTCATCAGCAACTGTGTATTATTAAAATGATAGAATACGAGGCTCTTGCCGAGTATCCTATCTTTTTATCCAGCGAGTTTATTAAAGTCAATAAAACACAAGTGACGAATGTAAGATTCTGTTTATCACATTACACACCTACGACGTGATAGTTGTCAATTTTCCTTATATACGACTGCAATTTGTAAGACAAATCATGACGTCGTGTTGTTTACATGACATCGATACGTTACGCGACTGTAAATGCGTTCGCGCTACAAATAATGCGACACCTTAAACCAAATTTAACGTTACTAACATTCATTTGATGAAATAAGATTTCAAATAATGATAAATAATTAAGACGTCTCAACGTACCGTGTGATCTACCATGCAAACAATTGGGATTAAATGTTTCACTGTATGCAAACACAGTGATTCGGTCCTCATTTGCATCTATAATACACTTATATTATACTCCTCAAAATAGTGTAAGGGTCAGCTTATACTATACTCCTCAAAATAGTGTAAGGGTCAGCTTATATTATACTCCTCAAAATAGTGTAAGGATCAGCTTATATTATACTCCTCAAAATAGTGTAAGGATCAGCTTATATTATACTCCTCAAAATAGTGTAAGGATCAGCTTATATTATACTCCTCAAAATAGTGTAAGGATCAGCTTATATTATACTCCTCAAAATAGTGTAAGGATCAGCTTATATTATACTCCTCAAAATAGTGTAAGGATCAGCTTATATTATACTCCTCAAAATAGTGTAAGGATCAGCTTATATTATACTCCTCAAAACAGTGTAAGGGTCAGCTTATATTATACTCCTCAAAATAGTGTAAGGATCAGCTTATATTATACTCCTCAAAATAGTGTAAGGATCAGCTTATATTATACTCCTCAAAATGATGTAAGGACCATGTTTTGGTTTGTGTCCATTTTTAAAGTGCTGTTAGTGAAGGATTTAATTTTCTTTTTTTTGCATTTTTAGGTTTAGTTGAATTTTTTTTACAATTGTTACGTGACACAAATGTAGTAACCTTTTATATGGATCCAGTTTATTTAAAGATTAAGTACTTTTTAAATGTGGTCCATAATTTCCTTTGAGGAGTATATTTCGCAATTTGCAACTAACGAAATTGTTTTATGATGCAGTACTTTTCCATTTTTAAATCGATAGTCCGACAACAGATACGTTCCTCACACGTAGAGGTAACCATGAAGACGCGTGGATCCTTCGATATAAAACCAGAGTTCAAATGTTCAGAAATACACTTGCGATTACTTCAGTTCATAAACTAATATATTAAATACAATGGCCAAATGACACTGAATCGCTTACCTAATGACCTTGTCCATTGTAGACACGTACAACAGTAACAATGCAAGAGGATGAGTAAAGAAATCGTCTGGTTACTGCCCTTCCTGACTGAGTTTTGCATGAGTGTGTCCCTATTGTCAATCCGTTTAATATGTAAGTGTTATCGTATAGTATTCTTGTTTTTTCTTGTAGTTGTTTGTTTAGCATCATGTTCGATGATTTTTCTAGTGAGAACTTCATCAAAACTGAAGGTAAGGTGGACTTGCTGCACCACTGTTTTTGTGAAAAACTATTTGAAGTGCACTCTGGTAATTAGTAATTCAGACATCAGAATAATAAAAGAATGCAATCACATTCAGTTTGGAAAATATTTTGAGGAAAAAGCAGATCCAGCATCATCTAAGGCCCATGTGTGTTTTGCTTTGGGCATAATTGTTATACATTTTGTGTTTTATATTGCTAGCATAACTAGGATAGGAGTTTTTCGTGTATATTTTTAACAGGTCAATGTAAGGATAATGGTTGTGAAGGTACAGACACTGTCAATAAAAACGCACCACAAAACAAATCCATTTATAAGTTAGAATTTGAGTCATCTTGGACAAAATATTATATAATCCATGAAACGAATCGAAATTTAACATTTGTTTACGTGTATATCTGAATTTTGTGAATTCAGCATTGGTGTTATGATATGCACGTGCATTTCCGGTTTTCTTCATTTACATCGCAAAAAGGAATACATTTCACAAAAATATTCACGGCATAATACTGTCAGACGTCAAGCAATAACAATGCCAGTAAAAGCAAATATACTCGGTAAAAAAAGTTTTGGACCAGGGTATATAAAGTCATATAAAAATAAAACTAGTGGAAAAAATTTAAGTATCTTTTTTTAGTAACCAAGGTCTACCCTATCCGGTTAATTTGATACCAGAAACTTTAAATTCCAAACAAGATTTGATTTTAAAAAAATATCGCGAACACACAAAGGGTCTGTAAAAAATGTTGCAAAGTCCATACAAAGTAACAGTTACGGACACATTCGAGTAACCAATAAAAAGATTATTATTTTTTCGCAAACTTTCATTATAAACGATAATTATTGTTGATTGTTGATCTATTGTGAATTATCAACTGAGATAATAAAGGTTATGGTCTAATGTCATGGTTCAGCGATCATTGTACGGGTTCGAACACTGCCATGGTCCAAAACTTCTTTTACAGAGTATAGAATTTATTAGTTTAATAATATTTTATTGCAGATATGTTACAATACATCAATTCAACATCACAATATTCATAGAAACATATGCAAATGGAATGAACTACAAGTTATTACAACATTAGTTACAGTTCTCTCCATAGATTTTATTCTGAGACTGATTAATGCAGCTCGAAATTAAGTGGAACCGTTTTCTTTTTATGATTATCCATAGTAAACAATGTTAAATGACAATGTAACTAACTGCGTAACTGCTTGTCATAAAAGCCTACCAATAATAAATATCCGTTATAAAATCCTGCTAATATAATCTTTCCCATCGCTTAGTGGAATTAAGGCGGAACGACGTACTATGATCCAACGTGAGGTATTTCAGAGAAATCTCAAGATGTTTTGTAAACAAGAGCTTGCTGCTAGTTAGCGAAAGGACAAACTGTGATGTTGTTAACGTTTTAATCACAGTACACTTTGTAACACGAATTAACAATGTTGAAGTTCCGCTTTTAAAGAGACTGCAACATTTTACATCGATGAGTAATAAAACTTTGAAGGGATAACATTTGGTGTGTTATGTGTTGTTTAAATATTGTTATCCGAAAGGACATGTCCTATAAAGTCATGTACCTTTCGATTATCAGCAGCATATTATACCGACAATATACACTGGAAATTCATAGGTTGCCTTTCGTTTTTCCTTTAGTATAGTTTGTTTTCTCTTTTTTCTTTTTAATTATGTTGATAATTGAAATTTGATAGATGATAATATTGAAGAAGTAAACAAACAAATGCATTTTTGATGTTAATTGATAGTTTCCCAACCCAACATCGAAACACATAAAAGAGAATTTTCAATAACATAACATTATTGGAAGAAGAGCTAAATGATAGCTTCACACGATACATAATCCAAATGACGTTAGTGTAATTTAGAACACCTCATTTAATCATCCAATATGTTTTGCGATACGAAAATAAATATATTAGAACCTGCTAAAATATATTAATTTCGCTTCGTGCTTTTTTTATCAGAACTAGCAGGATGCAGTTCATTATTCACGGGTTTCATGAAATGTGAATTCGTCATTGACGGGTTTCATGTAATATGAGCTACATATATAGTTTGATCCAAACGTGTGATTAACGCGGCTACGTGCTATTTGCATCGTTTACACGCGAGGACTATACACAGGGCTTGCGATTAACATCTTCCAACATGTTTAGAATATTGATGAGACAATGCTGTTCAGATCTCATCTTCTTTTTATATGTATAGATTTACTGGCTTGTTAGGGACTGAAGGCAGACATAGTGTGTGTATGTCTGCGTGGGGGTTGGGGGGGGGGGGGGGTGGGGGTGGGGGTAGGAGAGTGGGGTGGGTAGGGGATGTGAGATTTCTTTGATTACATTGTCTATGATTACATTGTCGCGTTTTATGGGGTTGACAATGTGGTAAGAGTGAGGTTTGGTGAACTAAGAAGGAAGTTTGTTAATGAACCTAGCGGGATGTTGCACTGACGGTATCAGCTCTTCTGTGATCGAGGAGTTAACGCAGTTGTGTTGTATACTTTTTCGCCTATCACCGCTCCGGGTTCGAATCCAACTATGAGCTCAACTTGTAAGTGAGAAAGTGTCGATTCTTACGGATGGCGTTAGGTATACAGTCATGGTTCTACCCAGGTAATATGTGATAATCTGCCTCTATCACAAATAAATAACCGATCATATTTGGCCTAAAAAGTGCTAAAAATGACGAAAACCACTATTTAAAACCACAATACTTTTATGTCTGCGGTGTCTCCTATCATTGAGTGTTCAGTATTATAGGTTATTGAATTTGTATGGCTAAATATTACTTGGAACGAGTTGTTTTGGCAAAGGACTTTGAGCTTTTTATTGTATACTTTCATATTGTTTTCGATCAATGTTAATTGTATGACTATTACTTTTCGTTGTATTTGTGTTATTTTTATAGCTTTTGATGGCATTCAGTTTCATTTTGTGTGGATGATTATTTTGCGCGAAAACGACGTCGACGTCGGATGACGTCATTAAACACATCAAGTGATGTTCTAAAGTTTGTTTACCATTTGATAACGTAAAAAACAGTGGGTCAGTGACCATTTCAATTATTTTATCTATTTCTGCCATAAAAGATTGAAAACAAAACACAAATATTTTTTTGTTGACACTATATGAAGGATTCCGTTATTTTATTTGAAAGTAGTTCCTTATTTCTATTTCGCGGGTCTTAGCAAGCACGAGAAAACGTTCCGGTACAATATCAATGTGTGCAATATCGTAGAATATTGCACTCTTAGCTCAATGTAAACTAAACGGGACAATATGAAAGTATACAATAAATACATTATATACATGAAGGGAAATTCCCGGGATGCGTGTTTGAAAAATATTACTAGGCCACGTAATGTTTGTTTCTCTTTTTCCTTTAATTGTGTCTTTTGATTGTCTGTGTTATGCCACGTAATGTTTGTTTCTATTTTTCCTTTAATTGTGTCTTTTGATTGTCTGTTTTATGTTGACTGTGTTCTGTGAATGATTCATATGCTGTTTTACTTTTAAACTACTTTTATGTATGCCATATAAGATAGAAAACATGACACCTTAATACGTTTTAGTGAAAATGCCCGGTGACAGTCGGACGGAAATATAATTGTCATCGTTTTCATTAATAAACGCTTTAATGGCATCATGATACATTGAACATTTACAATTAAAAAAACCGATTAAAGACAAAAGTTGCACTACATCACCCGCGTTCGGTATTGTTTTCACATCTAATGTGGTACAATGTAACATATCGCTGTTGAGGGACCGGCATTTTGGCCCCTTTGTTCTCCGCGTCGTATACACTTTGTAGATACTTTTGGCTGGACATTAGTTTCTTAGAATAAAAAATAAAACACGCGGACTAAATGTTGAAATAAAGACATAGAGGATATAGGTTGTTTTCGAGTAGATAATATATATTATATCTTCGATAATGGATAAAGCATCAATGACAACTGAAATTATCTCATCATAACTTTTAAATACTGGGTCAATTTCAGTAAACTACTGATCTGTTTCTTATTAAGTTGTTTCATATCATTGAATCAGCTTATAACAATTTTGAACTATCCAACTGACATCTCTAAATTACAATATTATTAAAATACCTGACAGATCATATGATACCTGACAACAATATGACAATGTCCAAGCTAAGGATATAAATCTAACCGTTGTACAACATGTTTTTGGCTTTTAAAAAGATAGTTCTGGTATCTTACTTACGTGTCTAAAGCAATCCCATTGGTTGACGTTCAAACATGTGCGTCTATTTAAAAGTGCATAACCCGTCGCAAATCCAGCCATGTGACATTAAACCGTCAAACAAGCGACGTCATTTATTTTTATTTGAAAACGTTTATGAGAAAAGCTGTCAGAAACACTGATAAGCGTAGAAACGGGTAAAAATGTATTAAAGTGCTGATTTGGCGACAGTGTATCGGTCGTTTAACGGTCGCTAACGCGTCGTTATTAAACATATTTTGCGACCATCAAACGACTGATATACCTTTCGTAATATTCAAAATTTTAATACAGTTAATATAATTCATCTACTTCTACATAGGCATCTACTTAATTATGTTAAAAAACAATCTTAGTAACATAACATGGTGTGGACCCTATGATGACGTCTACCTAAAGCCCAAAAGGACGTTTTGATGTTTGTCTGCAATCTTGTCTTGTCGTGTCCTCAATGGTTTATTCTGTTGTTGGTCAGGCTTCTGCCAAGTCATTGAGTACCTTCTATGTGGTTTTCTAGGCTATTGTTTTTTTGTATTTATATATACACGGGCATCTTTGTGTTTACTTATATTGCCTGTTAATGCCGTCTTGCTGGTTAGAGAATAGTTCATGACGGGGATTTCTTTATTTACACTGTCCCGTTTTGTTGGGATGACAGTAGGATAAGTGTGAGGTTTGGTGCACCCTAGAACCTGATTGAAACACCCAGCTGCCTTATTTTGCCACTGGCCGTTCCAATTCGATAGCCCTATTGTCAAACCTTTTAGTGTTTGTGACGTCATATGCCTATATTCTTTGTTAACATTGGCATTCATGTGTGTTTTACGTGTTTCTGGGTTTACTGTGTTCTGTGAAAGCTGCATTTATACTTATTTTTACTAGCCATCACATGTATATTCTCGTATTTCATTGTGTGGTTAATCAAATTTGGAACATTTGTTCATAGTCCAACCTAAGTTTAATTTGTAACTGACCACTGTACGGCGTAAACCGCAAAGACAAGTCTTCAAAATCAAAACTTCTTGTATACTAGCCGGCACATATCAACGTTTTTAGAATATATGTAACTACACGACACTATGACCGCAAAATACCGCCATAGAAATGTCCTAGAATATTGTATTATTATACAAACATTACACATACTTACAGTACAAAAAATATGAACCTGCAAACAAGCACATATAAACACAAGTGCTGCCGGAGAACAGCTTTTTCAGAGAACAAAACATTATACACCGGACATACCATCAGATGAAGAGGCACCTCTCTTCATATAAGCATTCCTATAGCAGAAAAATTGCAGAGATATCCATGAGAAATATAAAAAAATTGATAAAGAATACATGTAATGAAAGGAAGTAACGGTGGGTGGGTAGGTGATGGTGTCCAGGCCCGAATATGGTTGAGAAGCTGCATATTTACCTTAATAAAAATAGTGCATACTTTTTATACGATATATACCTAAATATTTTATATTGGGTAACCCCCACCCCAGCCGCCTTGGCCCCCATCACCCGTCGCAAATATATATGAGGATTGACGTTATGATGACGAAACAAGATTTAATAAAATCATTTGATATTGCAACCCCCACCCACACACACCGCCCTCCCGACCTCCCATGATGATGGATGAGTGAGGATTCAGGTGGTCAGCATAATAATAACAAACCAGCAAAGAAATATGCACATTTCAAAAAAAAAAGAACTTGGGTTTTGGATGCAGGGGACGTCTCGGTCGTTTATGTTCCAATATGGTTGAACTATGAATAAGAAGCATAACAAATACGTCCAGTAACAGCAAATTGTATGTTTACCTTAATCCAAACTATTGCACTCTCATAAGCTGTGTTAAGTTGGGTTCTATAGTTGCCCAGGGAGATCACGATTCAGTAAAGCCTAAATTACTTACGCAGTCACATCCATATAAGGTTATAACGAATTCATACCAACGTCTGGTTGAGCTTACACGCACACCTTGATCTGCCTTTTTGGCAATCACAATTTGGGTTCTGTGGGATCCCATAATTTATAAAAGACAAAAATGATTATGCAACCCTGTATACAATGCTTTAAGGAAAGCAAGGCCAAATTTGATTGACCTAGGATAATAAATGTAAGAGATATAGACCTGTAAACACAGTTTACAAGCTAAATTCGATAACGCACATTGCACATTTAAGGGCTAACAGACTTAGGGTTCCATTGAAGCTCATGGGTTAAACGAACCAAAATTAATTCTGCAGTCCTTAAATAGACAATAGCCAATAGACAATAGACAATATTTATTCCAAGTAATTTAGGCCTCTGGCCCATAATACAAATAACACATTGCATATTATACAACTATACAGCAATGTGACAAAAGTAGATAAAGAGACAAACAAATATAGTAACAAACATTGAAATATATTGTACAGTGGACTAGTACAAAAAGTACAACTACTGACAAATATACCAAATCGAGTTTCTATTCATGTACCAATGTTGTGAGCTTGGAAAAAAAGTTTTCTCTTATTAAACATTGTATACACATATTTCGAAAGTTGCGTTAACTTATAAGGATCTGTTGTACTCATTAAATTGTAGAAAACATAAATACTATCAAAGTTACCGCCTATGACTTCGAAAAGGTATTGATTGCGTAAGTTCGTATAATACGAACATTTCATAACAACATGCATTTCGTCTTCTATTTCGTGAGAGTTACATAACATACATATTCTATGTTCATATGCGATATTATTGTGTCTGCCCGTTTCAACAAAAAGAGAATGTGCTGAACATCTAAGTTTAGACAGTGCAATTTTAAATTTCAATGGTATGTTTAATGTTAGATACCTTTCAACATCCAAATGTGTTTTAAAATGTTGATAGTGAATAGCTTTGCTTGACTGGTTTAAGTCGCCACGCCAATTTTGCAAGGCACAATCTATTAAACGCTGTTTAAAAATAGAAATAAATAATTGCTCATCACCTACATCTTCTGAAATCCACACAAACCCAAAACCATATTTGAATAGTAAGGAATTAACACGTGTTGCCCAGGTTACTCTTCCAACCTCATCAAGATTTCTAAGCATAATATAACACTGTTTAGGATACCTTGTATTGTTCATTCGGATAAGATGTAGCCAATATTTTATACATTTACAATAATAAGTAATAAAAAGAGGAAATCTGCCGCATTCGCCACGTGCAAAAGCGTGAAATGTATTTTTGTACAATTTTAAATATCTACAACAAAATTGGTTTTGAGCATTTTCAATTAGTGGGGAGTATTCATATTCCCATAGTTCTGATCTATATGATAAGATTGGCACAACCATAGTATCAAATAATTTAAAAAGTTCATAATGATCAAAGAAACCGACATTTCTTTGAAGTTTGTACAGTGATATAATCGATTTTTTACTTTGAATTGCAAGCATATTTTTTGCTTTAGTCCAGATTAGTTTCGGGGTGATGTATAAACCCATATACTTATAAAAAGAGACTGTTTCTATTTTGCTTCCATTGTAAACCCAGTTTTCGTTTCCTCTAAGATAGCCCCCGTTTCTAAAGACAATAATTTTTGTTTTCTTTAGATTAATTTGCATACCAGTTTTATTGCAAAAGTTGGAAATAACATTTATCTGAGATTGTAGGAGTCTTACGGTATCACTGCAGTTTGCCATGTCATCGGCGTATAAAATTGCAAAGATATCATCTACTTCTTCTGAAATATGTATACCGTTTGTGCACGTAAGCTTTAATTCATCAATCAAATCATTAATAAAGAGATTGAACAGAATCGTGCTTAATTTACATCCTTGCCGACACCCAATATTACATTGAAATACGTCAGTATAGCTTTCACAACCAGTGCGAACGCATGATGAAAGATTATTATACATGGCAATTAAAAGTGTCAGATATTTACCACCCACTCCTTTACTTATAAGGCTGTTTAACATCTCTGTATGATCAATAGTATCGAAAGCTTTACAAAAATCAACAAACAGGCAATAAAATGGGCCTCATCAATCTTATTATGACTTTCTGCCCAGGTTGATAATCTATTAAACATCATTCCAGTTAAAATCTTGTTAAGTGTGTCTATAAGAGAAATACCGCGGAAGTTGTTAGCGTCATGTAATGAACCGGATTTGTGAAATGGGCATAAAATGTGTATACTATAAGGACGCTTATGGCTTTTGGTTTAGTTAGGACAAGAAATGTAAGAGATAAAGACATGTAGACACAGCTTACACGTAAACTTGAAGTAGACTGGGACAATCTTATTCCTGGAATTGTCGACCTAAAAATAAAAAAAGTACAAAGAAAGAAATTGAAGTAAACAAACAAACAAACAAACAAACAAACACACAAACAAAACAAACAAACAAAGAGGAATTAAAACTACACAGCAATAACACGATATTTACGTTGTTTCTAAAGGAAGTTTACATATATTACAAACAAAAAATGAAACAAGCAAAACATAATTTAAACCGGATTCTGTCTAATGTTCGAGTATTTGATTTATGTTAACAAGACAAACAGTAAATCATAACTGCACTATTTAAGATTCATTTCATGGAGGTTAGCGCTCCCGTTAATGAACGATACATTGAAACGATTCTTTGCTAATACTTGATATCTTGTATTCTAAGAATGGTTTATATTCATACGCAAGGTTCGATATAAGTCACACGGAGCACCTAGCCGAACCGCAAATCGGTCTATATGAACAAAAATGTAAACACTTTCTCACCAAAATATTGTCGATTGTAACTTAAAGCTTCTGAACATTTCCCACAAAATAACTGCATTCAAACAGTGCATGCTTTACATAACCAGTCTATATATCCAAACCCAAAGTGAGCAAAGCTTTTCTGTGTTAAATGAGCACATTCTAGACAACATGTTTATAACATTTAAAGCGACTCAGAGTCATACTTGGATTGATTCTGCACATTCGCCATGCACTTCTTTTACCAAAACTGAATACAACAGAAATCGTTTTAACTGCAATAACTCTAAGGTACCACTTGAGCATGTTAACACATATATTTGTTAATTGTTTCCGAAACAAATAAGGAAAGTTTTAATTTGTGTTTCAGTATACGAATGCGACAACTAACGTTATGTGACATATATATTGACATATTAGTATATATTATGAAACTAGCCGTATACAGCACATGACGCATGAATCTTAATGGTTCATCGCACTATTTTCTTATATATTGAGTTAAGGTATTAAGTGAACCGATTTAACTAGTTCGGTGATAATATGCGACAAAATAGTTCCCGTTACGGATTTTGCAACAAAGGATAGTTGGTTAATGATGTTTGTTGCTTCCCAGGGATCCCCTTTTCAGTATTTATTGACATTCACACTAGCGTTTGTTTAGTGCTGTGTGGCGTTTAAGCCGGTGCTAGGAGGATTGAGAGGTGTTGCACTTTATATTACCGATTCTGCTACTTTTATCTCTTGTTGTGTTTGTCGCTTCCAAGGGATCCCTTTTTCAATATTTATGGACATCCACACTAGCGTTTGTTTAGTGCTGTGTGGCGGCCGTTAACAGTCGCCTAGACTACACATCAATAGTGTTATTACTTACTGGTGGCTTTGAAGTAGAATATCGCTTAAGCCGGTGCTAGAAGGCGTGAGAGGTGTTGCACTTTATATTACCTCTGATGAACAGACTCAATCAAACCGAGTCACCTCTCCTGAACAGACTCAATAAAACCGGGTCTGCTACTTTTCTCTTTTTTTTGTGTTTGTTGCTTCCAAGGGACCCCCTTTTCAGTATTTATTACTACATTCTCCGCCTTTTACTAACCTATTTTCAAGAAATGGAAATATAAAAACATCACTAACATTAGATTCAATGACTATGCCAATTGGCAATGGCATACTAAAAGCAAAGAGCTTCAACATTTCCTTTTTTTAGTATAAGTGAGAGTGCTTTTCAATTTGCTTTTAGCCAAAGAATGAGATTGTTTGGCCACAACTCTTAAGTTGTATCAATCGAATCAGTCTTATATTGTCATATCGCAATATACACACACTACAGAAGCAACTTTACTGACGTTCTTTTACGACTCCGACAAATGTATCCGTTTCATACTACTAATCCAACCGCCTGATAACATGGTAAAATATGCGTTTTTTTTTTAGATCTTCACGGGGCTAAACACCTTACTCATTTGATTATCTGATATTTCGCAAAGCATTTTATGATAAACCAAATTCCATACATTCTTAGACAGTCTGAAGCTATTACAGCATAATTATTTGATAATAATATTTGCAAAAGAAAATAGTGTTGCAAAATTCGAAAAAGCACAAACAAACATTAAAGGGGGGAATGACATCTGAGAACATCCGAAAACAATAGAAATCAACAGGTTTCTTTCTATTGCGACACACGGCACGTATATTCGTAAAATGGTAATCGTTAAATTATTGATGCCAGCTATGAAACAATACCAATCCTAATAAATTCAATTTCCTGCAGTGGAATAGAAAATTAATGCTGTATTACTTGTACAATACTGTCCCTGAATGGCGTTCTTGAAATATTTAAACATCGTCGCACTGTGTAAATAAATGAAATTGGATTTTAAGATTTTGTTAACATGTACCAAATTTTCATTTTAAATTCAGACCATGGCATGCCAATGTTCAAAGCTGGAACCTATGATGAAGGGATTACCAAGTGTATCACAAACAATTCTAGGTAGTATACCAGGTTGAATAATGTCCTGCATGAACACTATATATGTCAAAGGTCGCTGGTTGCAAACCGTCACGCTTGCTACTTTTCCCTATATATAAAATCCGTTATATATGTATATGGCGCCTATCAAATAGCATGCATGAAGTACGAAATAAGTGGCAATTCCATCTAACAGTAGACATAAAAATCGAAAAGGAAAAGTAGCATTCAAGGACGACATTCAACCACAAACACACACATTAACAAAGAACAACTTAGGTCAATAGGTCTTCCTACTTGGAAAAAAAGCCGCTGGGGGTTTAAACCAAGTTCTAGTGTGCACCAAACCTCACTCTTACCTTATTGTCATCCCAGTAAACGGGACATTGTACATAAAGATATCCCGCCAGGTTATAATTTCTAACCTATCATGAGTGACCCCATTCGCTAGATATCGGATTAGGTTCCTATCGCAAAAAATGTGTTATTAATTGCGAATTTTAAATGTATCAATAAAATCTAAGGAATTATGCACCATTTTTCGGACAAACAATATTCACAAATAAACGATATTACATTTAGTATACTATCGTATTTAAAATTGTTTTGTTGACAAGTTGGCAATACATAATAATAAATAATAATTTAGTATTCAATTTATTCTGTAAAACTACTAGCATTATAAATTAACAATTTCATTATGAATCAATACAATGCAAATGCTTTTATGTTAGCATTCAAGAAAGATAAAGCACATAACTATATTGGTCTTCTCGTATTAGGTAATAACAATTAGTCTAAAATTGTCCGTTAGAGACCACAGCATCCAAGCGTAATGTATCACAAAATAACTCAAAAAGGCAAACTAAATAGTCAAGGAACAGAACATTACATAACAAGAGTGTTGAAAACAGGATTACCGACTGGAAACGGTCAGCAGTCAATAGAGCCGTCGATTGTATGTGTACATAACCTCGCTATTATTATCCTGTCTTCAGTGCACAAATTGATAATTCCCATCTGAACGTGGATAGTAAAAGATGACAAAGTTAAGGAATCTTTTATCATTTTAGTGAGCTCTGATTGATATTAGTTACCATATGAGTGAAGAATGGATTTTGTTGAGTTTGTTATCTAGCTACCGAGATGTAATGATTATTAAACGCATCAATAATGCCACCCTGGACAAAATTAACATAAAATCTGTTTTATGGCAATATAAAAACAAATCTGCGTCAAATGGCGCACAGTTAGTCCCCATAGGAATACCAGCAACTATCAGAATACACATTATTATCGATAAGGTGATATTAACTATTCTGATACAGCGATAAATGGTTAATGTCAAAGCTTTTAAATTATTCATTCCTTGACGACGAGTATCTGGCAATATTTCGAATCGGAAATTGCCGTCTGGGCTGACGAGCATCTTTCAACAAACGAATGGTTCGCCAATATTATTAGGGAATAATATGCTATACATCTTTATGTGCTATTATTTGTTTTGTTTCGAAATCGAAGGATGGAATCAGTTTACATGTAATGGCTTGCTTATAAATACTGTGCCAGGATTTGGGTAATCGTTGACTGGTTTTCTATTGTGTTACAATGGAAAGTAATATATGGGGTTGGTTCATTTCCGGTTCCTTCGTTCACATTTAAACAGATGAGATATTGCGGACAACAACGAGTTAATACTTATTGATCGACTCAGTAAAGACATATAGAAAATAGGTTTATATTAAGCATAGTATTTATACTAAATCAAACAACTAACGCACCAGTAGACAATACCTTTAATGTATGAACTTATTATATGCCGAATGGTACCGTTGGAGACGATTTGAATGATTCTTTTAAATTTACAGACGTTATTGACAAGATATTTGTCTCGTTCAGAACGAATTTTTTTTGATTTATTGATTGTTATTATTGAGATGTTAAATGTATTGTCTACTGGTACGTTAGCTGTTTGGTTCAGTATTAGATGAAGCAAGTGTATCGCATGTGAACATAATTGTTGAAAGTTACGTGTGCTTCTCACGTTTGTTACCGTTCACCCCTTCCAAGTGTAATCGTCTAACTAACTCTGTGTTCGCTTTCAGTTCCTAGTGAGGGCTGGCGTGGCGCAGTCGGTGGCCCCGGGTTCAATCCTCCGTGTTGCCACTGAGTTCCGTCGGTGTGTTCTTAGGCAAGACACTTTCCCTTAGCCTCGTCCATCGGATGGGGACGTTAACCAGGTGGTTCCGTGTATCGGTCTATCCTCTGAGCACGTTAAAGAACCATAGGAATCTATTCGATAATAAGAGTAGGGCAGGTTCCCGGATTCCAATGTATCCTTCCCCTCTCTCTGGGGCGGCTCTAAATAACCTATACTGTGTTGATGAGCAGTTAAACAACATTCAATTAATTTCAATTCAGTTCCTAGTACACGGACGAGTATATTGTGCATGAACTGTTAGAAGAGTAAACGTTGAACTTGTGTATAAATAGAAACTGCTTCACTGTGCATGTATCGTTTCACTTATACAAGCGACAGTCAAACGCCGATTTCTTTGCTGTAAATTACGGCTAAATAAAGCGCATTCCAACCACGAGCATGGCCAAGCGTCTGATTTACGTTCTATAAAAACATATACATGTATATGGATTTCACTCAATATTGTTTACATAATGCAGACTCGTCACTTACATAGAGGAAGTAAGGTGGGGATATCTATAAACTGTGAAAATGGCTACGCCTATAAGACTAGTAAACATAATGGTGGACTACTACAGTCGTTTATATTTAAACTCTGTGTATCAGTCTAAAATAGACACTCGAGTGCGGACAATAAGATCGCTAGCCTCTTATATGGAAAGTAGTGTGTACGATTCCGGGCAACGAAACTCATCTCCTATATCATCAGCACCACCATAATCAACGATTATATGCAATGAAAAGGCCGTTTAAACCATTACAAAATTTGCAATATAGTCTATCTAGGTCTCCCTTCCCATTTGCAGAGACCTTCCTTCAAGTGTCATGTCAATGTGTCTTCCTTCAAATTGCGCAATTTTCCCTGTGCTAATGAAATATCCATTTTCACATAGTGTCAACTGATTGTAAACACATTTAAACAATTGTGATTAGTTTCATTGGCATTTTCTCGTGTGCTAATAAAACCTTTTAACTCTCGCTAAACCTTAGAGATGTACTTACTGCGAAAAGATATTATCAGAGATAAGAATAATAACAAAATTACTAATACATGTACAACGTCGTTGTCGTCTATCGGAGTTGTTAATTTAGGACTCACAACACTATTACCTATCCTTGAATACTCGTGTCCTACACCTTTTAAAGGATGTAAATAGAACAATATCTTCTGTTTTCTACTTATTACAACTTTCTATTGCAAACATTGATTTCTCCTTACCAGGTTCTACAGCATTTTTGGAAGAGATCACATACCAAACCATTCATGCTGATAGAAGATTTCTAGCTAATTCTGCCTCATTTTAGACAACATGGGTTTAATCACCACAGAGCTGTATTTGTGTCATATTATTACTCTTAAAAAAGGATAAAAATATCGGACCGGGAAAGCAGCATTCAAGGACGACAGTCAACCACAAAACACAAAAACAAACACGCAAACAGACAAACGAAAAGACAAAAGTAATAAAAACTGCAAACGACATCACAAACACAAAAGGGTTGACAATAGGGCTACCGCCTTGGAACGGTCAGTGGCAAAGTAGGCCACTAGGGGTTTAAACCGGTTCTAGGGTGCACCAAACCTCACACGTACCCTACTGTCATCCCATCAAAACAGGACAGTGTAAATAAAGAAATCCCCGCCATGATCTAAACTCGTTGGTAAGTGTCACGCAAACATGACATTTAAAAAAGTTAAACATGCTAAATGTTTGCTAATTGTGTTTTAAGTTTTATCTTTATGCCACGAACAAAACATTACATTAGGGACCCTGTGGATAATAATTGTGATGTGAGACGTTTAGATTGTTGCTGATGTTTTAGGATGCTAAAAGGACACGTGTGTAAGTAGACGTCGTGGGGAACATTTCAGATATCGTCAAATCGTGACACAAATTAAAACCTATATTACGTTAATGGCAGTTTATAATCTCTCATTTTAAGATCTGAGAATACTTTTAAAAGAAGCATTGCCATTTGACGAAGCTTTAATCAGCTTTGAGTTTTTGACAGAATAAATACACTATCTAATCAAATGGCAATCGGACCCCAGCTGTACCCAACCAAACAACGTCTACCTAAATCCTCCAAGGACGGTAGCATTTGATGCTTGTCTTAAATCGTGTCTAGTCGTACCGTTAATGAGTTTTTCTCTAATTGACTGGTTTCTGCCAAGTCATTGAGTACTTGCCTTTTTGCTATGTATGTGTTTTTATATATTCATATATACATGATCATCTCTGTGTTATACTTTTATTGCCCCTTGTTTGGGAATAAATGGTTACACTGTCACATTATAAGACAATAGCTTAATAGTGAGGTTTGGTGCACTCCAGAACATAGTTCAAACCCCCAGCGACCTTTTTTTACCACTTACATGTACCGGTCCAAGGCTGTAGCCCTATTGTCAACCCGTTTACGTTTGTGATGTCGAGTCTTGCCTTTTATTTATCTTTGTAACTATTGGTTTTGGTTTACAGTGGTCCTTGAATGCTAGATTTCCTGTTCGAGTTTTATTTCTACTTTTATAATGCAACACGTCAATTTTATCTTCTAGTTTCAATGTAAATGTACTGTGGCTTGATTGGTAACTAGACGGGTGTTCCGCGGAAAACGTGTTGCCTGACAGCGCTTTGTCAGTATAACAAGGTCTTTTGAACCCTGATAAATGACCCTGACAAACTAGCCCGACTATGTTTCGTGGAAAACTTGAATATTAAACTCATATAATTACATTCAGTGTGACCTTGACCTGAATATATTTGGAATTGCCATGTCGATGTTGTCATGTGAGTATATATTTAAAGTTTGATAAAAAAATATCAATAAATGAGGAAGATATAGCTAACGTTAGGTTTTAGTGAAGAAAAACATGAGTATTTAACCCATTTAATGACCTTCAGTATGACCTTGACCTGTATATTTTAGTCTGATCATGTCGATGTTGTCCTAATGTGTATATATTGAACGTTTGATGAAGAGATATCAAGAAATGAGGGAGTTATAGCCAACGTTAAGTTTTCGTGTAAAAAAAGAGTAATTAACAGATATAATGACCTTCAGTGTGACCTTGTCCTTTATATTTTAGTATGGTCATGTCGATGTTGTCATGATGAGTATATATTGAAAGTTTGATCAAGAAATATCAAGAAATGAGAAGTTTATAGCCAACGTTAAGTTTTTGTGCAGAACAAAATGAGTATTTAACCCATATAATGACCTTCAGTGTGATCTTTGTTTGATGAAGAGATATCAAGAAATGAGGTAGTTATAGCCATTGTTAAGTTTTCGTGTAAAAAAAGAGTAATTAACAGATATAATGACCTTCAGTGTGACCTTGTCCTTTATATTTTAGAAAGGACATGTTTATGTTGTCATGATGAGTATATATTGAAAGTTTGATGAAGGAATATCAAGAAACGAGAAAGTTATAGCCAACGTTAAGTTTTCGTGACGGACTGACGGACTTACTCACGGACGGACGGACTGACGGACGACAAAGTGATCCCTATGTATCGATTTTTTCTTCGAAAAGGCGACACAAAAATTAACTATAGTTTTAACATGTTGTCAATTGTTTGTTGTGGTTCACATTATTATAAATATACTGTCACGTTATTGGTAAATGACTATATTTGTAAAATGTTGTCAATATTTTGTTATAGTTTTAAGAAAATTAATTCATCTTACATTCTGAAAGTAGACAATTACGTTTCCATTTAGCCAATGTTAGTACCTAGCATTTCATTTTTCGTTGAAAATTAACATAATGAAATTCCATCAGATTTACGTTGAATCCCGTCTGTTTTGGTTAAAAGTTCTGCAGATTATGCATGCCAACATTGTTTCACATTTATGCATAACATGATTAATTGTTTCTTATTCAAATCAAACACAAAAAATGAAAATGCAATACATGTTTAGAACATTGTGATTTTGTTTGTAATGAATATTTAATATTCATTCCAACCGGTTAAAAATTAAAGGAATTTGTTTCGAATACGACCGGCTGAATGTATTACATTTAAACATAGACGTTCACACGACATGTTATTCGAACCGAATACTAAGCGGTTTTAAAGTATACTATTGTGATAAATGTTAGTAGTAACAATTGCTTGTTTGCTAACGGGCGGCAACTAATACAAATACAAATCTGAAATAGCATCACCCAATGAATATTATGGACACCATTACTTGGTCCAGCCTCAATTCCATTAAGCGATGGGATAGCTTATATTAGTAGAATTTTATAACAGATACTTCCACAATAAAACACGTTTAAAAACGCATTTTTACTGAAAAATACGAAAATATGTTTAAAATACCTATTATACGATATGCAAACTGTCTAAGACGAAATTAAGGTTTTATTTCATACCCCAGCCAACCCCGTTTTCGCTTCTTGGAGAAGGGGTTGGATGGGGTATGAAAGTTAATACTCGGACCACGTATTGGTTTCATTTATATTTGGAAAGAGTTTTTTAGAGCTCTTGTTTGTATCTTTATACTCGTATACCTTTTTCTAAAGCATCTGTTGCCTCTGATGTCATCTTCATTACGTGGTCCGAGTATTAACTTTCATACCCCATTCAACCCCTTCTCAAAGAAGCGAAAACGGGGTTGGCTGGGGTATGAAATAAAACCTTAATTTCGTCTTAGACAGTTTCTCAAAGAAGCGAAAACGACGGCGTTGGCTGGGGTATGAAACAAAGCCTTTAGTTCAGGTTTAAAAGTTTGCATAATTTAAAATTAAAACATTAATCTGTAGTTTTAAACAGTTTATCGCATGTTTTCATTAAAACATCTTTTTAAATGTGTTTTATTGTCAAATATCTGTTATACAATCTCGCTATAATACGCTTTCCCATCGCTTAATGGAATTAAGGGGGGACCACGTAATGTATATTGTGTACGTCGAGAAACACACGATCTTAAAAGGAGCGGAGGCGATCTGAAAAATAATTGGTGTAAATACAAGCAAGAGTTAAACCATCATAATGTGTTTCATGCATATTAAATATAAATATAAACTAAACTAGGCCCCGTCGTTCATATTAATTCATATGACTCTTAAGGGCATACATGTACTACATGCTTGGTTTGTGATCTTACTACCAAACTTTTATTTAGGAATATGTAAAACTGCTGGCAATAACAAAAATATTAATTAATATCAAAGATTTGACAACAACAAAAATAAAACGAGTTATCGTGTTTTCCATTTAAAACTTTTTCAAATATAATACTTCAAACGAACTAACTTGACTTCTATGGTGATGTGATTTATAAACATCGTAAGATTCTTGGTCATGATCACTTTCATACTATCTTTGTTAAACTTGTTAAAAAGTTTATCAAAAGAGGTTATGACCCTATCATTTTGCAACGTACTGCATGCTTGGTGGTCGACCCTTTTTCTGTTGTTGTTTGTCTATGATCTTTCTTGTCGTGCCCTTATTTGTTTATTCTCTTACTGCTCTGGCTTCTGCCAAGTCACTGAGTATCTTCATTGTGGCTTTCTAGGCTATTGTTTTTTTGTATTATATTTACACGAGCATATTTGTGTTTTACTTATATTGCCTATTGATGCTGCCTTGTTGGTTAGAGATTAGATCATGGCGGGGGATTTCTTTATTTACACTGTCCTGTTTTAATGGGATGACAGTAGGGTAAGTGTGAGGTTTGTTGCCACTGACCGTTCCAAGGCGGTACCCCTATTGTCAACCATTTTGTGTTTGTGATGTCGTTTGCATTTTGTATTACTTTTGCCTTCTCGTTTGTCTGTTTGCGTGTTTGTTTTTGTGTTTTGTGATTGACTGTCGTCCTTGAATGCTGCTTTCCCTGTCCGATATTTGTATCTGTTCTTAATATACTGACTATTTAATGCATATTTCGCATGAAACAATCATATTTTAAGGGCTTTATGTTGTATTTGTATTTGCACCAATAACGTTTTCAGATCTCCTCCAGTCCCTTTAAAATGGTCATCCATTACGTGGTCCGAGTATTATATTTTATACCCAATCCAACCTCTTCTCCAAGAAGTGGAAACTGGGTAGGCTGGGTTGTGAAATAAAACCTTAATTTCGACTTAAAGCGTTTGTATATTGTAAAATTCAAACATGTAATAGGTAATTGTAAACAGGTTATCGCATTTTATTCAGTAAAACATGTTTTTAGTTTTATTGTCGAAATATCGTTACAATTTCCTGCCAATATAAGCTTTTGCATTACTTAATGGAGTTAAGACGGGAGCACGTAATGTCATGAAATATGAACATGAAATTGCATTAGAAATGGTTTTAAGGAGATGTCGTATGAAAACAATGACAGTCCTTGTTTCGTTAGGGTTAAGGAATAGCGGCCGTCTTGAGTGATTGCAAAACGACGAAACAACAGATATTAAAAAGGGTAAAAGTAGGAATAAACGTGGAACAGGAAATGTAACTTTCACAGAACACAGTCAATGAAAATAGAGAATTAACACGAACAACATTGTTTTTAAATTTGTTTTATTGTCAAATATCTGTTATACAATCCCGCTATAATACGCTTTCCCATCGCTTAATGGAATTAAGGGGGGACCACGTAATGTATATTGTGTACGTCGAGAAACAACATTGTTGTTTGTGTTAATTCTCTATTTTCATTGACTGTGTTCTGTGAAAGTTCTGTGAAAGTTACATTTCCTGTTGCAAAACAAAGGTCGACCAGTTTTCGTAAGTTACCGTTAAACGTATATACTAAACAAAATTAAAAAGGCGCCACTGTTACTGCTAGTATTTCCAGTAATAGGCCAGACTTTGATTGAGCAGTTCTAGGACTGAACCGAAAAATGTAGTACTTTTGACTCAGCTCAAGTTACATAATAATCAGTTTGGTGTCGGCATACCCAGCATGAGGTCAATAAAATGGAAATAAATCACCTAACATGCCAGCTAATGAGCTGAAACTTTGTCCATGCAGAATTAAATTTAGAAGTATATATCACTGCCTTAACTCTATTTGCAGATAGCATTTTGTTACAAACCACTTATTTCTAATTTTTTAAATGTGCCTATCTGCTGCCAGAAAAATAATGCCCTGCTGTGCTGAAATGGGTATTTTATTGCTCTGGGGTCAGTTAATTACATGGATGAATTATAGAGATTCTCAATAAACAGAGATTCTCGTGTCAGTCCTATAACTGTGAGTATAAAAGCATAAACAGAGTTTTAATAAATCAATTGTTAATGTTCATGAAGGTCTCACTACAGAATAACCTCCCTTGGCCATGACGGTAGGAAGATTCATACACCGTAAAAACTAGAGCTGTGTTAATGGGTTTGCTCTCAACTTGGAAATGTGCAATCATTCTCTTATTTCTGCCTTCAGGTGACAAGATTGGAACATGTTCATGACTTCTGCCAAGTTTGGATGCCACTGGATGATTTTCGAGGAAGATATGATAACTTGAAAATGAGTAGGAATACAGTTGAATTATTAGTGAAATGGAGCTAGTTTTGAGGGGTGCTGAAAAAGACTGGAATTTAAATGTTTTTAATCTGGTCAACTTTTGATTTTGTGTGGATATTCTGAGCTTCAGAGAAAGGTTTGCAGATTGAGGGGAGATTTAAAGACCAATGGACATTTTATAGTATGTTTGCAGTGGTCCACAAGTGACCGTTTTTACATATATTATATAGTGTTGATTAATTCACTAGTGAGACGTGAACTCACTTTATTAGGATCAAAATATTCCATTAAACAGTTCCAAATTCAAAGTAATAATCTGTTAAGGATGATATCAACACTTCAAAGGTAGGTAATTTGATGATATAATAGTGAATAATCAAAAGCTGCTACTTACAAAGTCTGTTTTATGTATTTTTTATGATTTTTTGTATAAGCGACCTTCAGAAAATATTGCCCCGGTACAAATTTAAGTATTATTTTTTTCATAGAGTTGATGGTTTTGTCCAAAATTTATTTTGTTAATGAAAAGAAGGATAACTTCCTTGTTTATGACCCTTTTCAACTATAATTCTTTATACGGACTATTGGTGGCGGTCTAATATAACTATTCCATACATACATGTACACTTCAAACTGTGCTTCACAAAAAAGTAGTGCAGCATGTCCATCTTACCTTCAATTTGGATGTGGTTTTTAGCAAGCTAAATGATGCAGAAATAAAGAAGAAAAACATTCACGACACACCAGTTCGTAGTAGATAACTCAATAGTTTACATATAACAACTTTCGATAACTACCATAGATCCGTCGAATGTCTCAAATGTTCGACTGTGCTAGAATACTAAAAGTAGGTATCAACCCAAACAAAAATCACAACCAACAACTACTACGCGATGACACAACCATAAAACGGCTAACCAGAGGGACTCCTGCATGCAAACTCAAACCAAACAGGAAGTGCAATAACCAGACATTTTCTTTACTCATCCACTTGTAGATTTACTATTGCACGTGTCTACAATGGACAAGGTCTGTGGGTAAGCGATTCAAGGTCATTTGACCATTTTATTAGTATATTAGTATATCATTACGTGGTCCGACTATTAACTTTCATACCCCATCCAACCCCTTCTCCAAGAAGCGAAAACGGGATTTGGCTGAGTCATGAAATAAAACCTTAACTTCGCCTTGAAAATATTGTATATTGTAAAATTAAAACAGTTAATAGGTAATTTAATCTCATTTTTTCAGTAAAAAACTGTTTTTAAACATGTTTTGTAGAAATATCCATTATAAAATCTTATAAACTTTCCCATCGCTTAATATAATTAAGGTGTGAACACGTAATGTGCATTGGAATTTTCTGAACATTTGAACTCTGGTTTTATATCATGGTTACAGCTACGTGTGACGAACGTATCTGGTTCCAGAATATCGATTTAAAACTTCGAATGGAGTGTATAATAAAACAATTTCGCCAATTAGTATAAATTGATACGCTATGAATGAGGAAATGTTCAGATGTCACAATATCAAATAACCAACATAATTGTTGAGCTGTTCAAAATAAAACAAACTCTTTGATCAAATTGCAATATAGCATCAGCTCTGATGAAACCATTGAAACTGTTATCTTATTTTCAACTTGAATTTTTAAACTTTGTTTAGATAACTGTTCGACTTTTGCCGATGCAAGGGTGCGACAGTAACGTTCAACACAATTCGTTTGTTTTGTTTTGTTTATATCATTAAATTGAACAATTTCCAATGAGTGCATTGTACAAGCATGCAAAACGCCATTTATTTCAATAAACGTAGTTTTTATTCGGTTTGATATATTGAACCAAAGTGATAACGCAAAATGAATATTTTCCATATTGTTTTATATAATATGGTAACTGTTTATTATATAATAAAATGTGTTACTTTAAGGTTAGGAACGAGAGATAACTTTCAGAAAGTATGGTATAACAAGAAACAATACATTTATTTTAGACATCAGATTCATTTCAACACGCTTACTTAGTGTGTCTGGCTCACTAAAGGAAAGACATTTAACAAGTAAAGTTTATGATTGATTTCCAAAGAATAAAGAACAAATGAAAAAGAAAAAAAAGAAACTATTGACCAGATACTAATCAGAAAGTGATTAACATTAATTTGATAAACATCTAAGCATATCCTCAGCCTGCATTGGCATTGAACAACTCGCTAAGAAAGTATATTTTTTTCGATATCATAAGTATCCATTACGTCAATTATATAGGCAATCACGATCGTTTCGTTATTACTTTGTTTCAGGATATGATATAAATGATATACTATAGTATACATGTCGTTAATAATGTAAGGCATGTGCTACGGTTACCGTTTTCTTCTGCACTGTCAAATATAAAATCCCAGTTAAGTTGAGAGCACCGATTTTTTTCAGTTTGAACATTAGGATTCCATTAGCAACCTAACAATATAAGTCAGCCTGTCGCAATTTATTTGCATAGGAATCAGATATCATTACCCACTTTAATTATTTTTTTCCAGAAAATAAGGGACAGAAAAGTTGGTACTTCTTATTTTTGCCCAGTAAATATATAAACAAGAGGCCAAGAGGGCCTATGGACGATCTACTGGCTAGCAAGGCTCTTATAACATCAATGAAGCGAGTGACTGCAATTTAGTTTTTTTTGAAATTTTGGGCAAAATACAGCATTTTAACTTAATCAAGGGCCATAACTAAACAATCTGGTGATGTTTGGTAAATATCAGATGAAAAATAAAGGCCCTATCGTATTAACGAGGCAAAATATAGCATTTTTAACGAAATCAAGGTCATAACTCCGTTGTTCCTGGTCCGATCTGTCTAGTTTTCGAACTTTTCCGAGCTTTCATTGATATTAACAATCTGGTAAAGTTTGGTAAAGATCAGATGAAAACCGAAGGCCCTATCGTCTTAACGAGACAAAGGTTAACGACGGACAACGGACGACGGACGGATGACGGACAACGGACGACGGACCACTCGCCATCCCATAAGCTCTGCTGGCCCTTGGCCAGTAGAGCTTATAAATATAGGTTTTTATATGCTACTAATACTTTCTTACCGGACACAGTGAAAGCTAAATGGTAAGCTACAGGTACACTTTGTTTTATTTAATTCAACTTACCATTAGGCGAGACTTATACTGACAATGTGCATATTATATAATTTAACTCTAACAGATAAGTTCAGCTATCCTAAAACGTAGAATACGACATTCATTTTTCCAATATTCAGTATTGCGTATGCTAGCTTATGATTGCTTTTTTTTATACGTAACTATGACAATGTGAAGTAAAATGGATATTAATGTCTCCATCGGTAAAATGTCTCAACATATCCTCAGCTCAATAAACAGTATTAATTCTCACCAATCATCCAATAAAACCACACAACCTCACATAAACAAATCGTAGTGCATGTGCCACCGGTATTTTAACAGCATTAAAAGTAGATATAAAACTCGAACATGAAAAGGAGCATACAAAGACGACAGGCAACCACCAACACACAAACCAAAAGGTTGCACCAAAAATGAGATATAGCGTCCTAAAGAAACCGAAACCACAGCGCCGAAACGCAACGGTATCTTAGGTCCGCACTGTACTACAAACAAGGAGTAATATTTAATTAATTATACAATGAAAAAAACAAAATACAACAGAAAGGGTTGTGAAGACAGGGTTACCGACTTGGAATGGCCAGTAGGCAATAAGGCCTACAGGTTAGCTTGAATCGATTTTATGTCGCTATTTATCCTGCCCCCAGCGCCCAGATAGACAAAACAATGTAAACAAAACTACATCTCATCAAAAGAAATTATCTAACAATAAAGTCCATTTCCAGAGAAACTAACAAAAGAAACACTAAGATGTTGTTGTAAAGCTATATAAAATATAAAATAACAAACATTTCAGAATATATTCAGGATTGTACAAAACAACCACAGCAGTTGCAGCCAAAGAGAAAGCCAGTCTAGGGTACGACCAGGAAACCCGGGGGACGAAAGCTCATGCACCTTCCTCCCTTGGTCGGGGTTTCAGTAGGTGCAACCGTAAAGTCCCAAGAGGTTGTCCAGTTATCGTACAAGGGAAAAGTGAAGCGTAGTGACTGACTGTAGAGGGGTCAATCACTAAACATGCAGTGAGTTGTAATATTAAAGGGTCGTATCCTTTTCTGACGAACTTCCTGAATACTTTTGTAAAGTGGTCTTGAAACCCGCCAGATCCCTCTAACTTTAAAAGTCATAGACCAAATCTCCGTTAAATAAGGGTTGTGATATTCCTAGTCGCGGAAGTGTCTTAAGGTTGATGTTGTACTTTTCCAGTAGGTTTTCGTTGCGGAGCTAGAATTTTGAAAAAGATCTACGTAGTTTGTGATAACAAATACCCTGCTCAAGAAGTTTACTTGTAATAAAGAAATATAAAAAGATCGGACAGGGAAAGTAGCATTCAAGGAGGACAGTCAACCACAAAACACAGAAACAAACACGCAAACAGACAAACAAGAAGGCAAAAGTAATAATAAATGCAAACGACATCACAAACACAAAAGGGTTGACAATAAGGCTACCGCCTTGGAACGGTCAGTGGCAAAGAAGGTCACTGGGGGTTTAAACCAGGTTCTAGAGTGCACCAAACCTCACACATACCCTTCTGTCATCCCATTAAAACAGGACAGTGTAAATAAAGAAATCCCCGCCATGATCTAATCTCTAACCAACAAGGCAGCATCAATAGGCAATATAAGTAAAACATAAATATGCTCGTGTAAATATAATACAAAAAAAAATAGCCTAGAAAGCCACAATGAAGGTACTCAATGACTTGGCAGAAGCCAGAGCAAGAAGAGAATAAATCATTAAGGGCACGACAAGAAAGATCATAGACAAACATCAAACGCCACCGTCCCAATGTGCTTTAGGTAGGCGTCAACATTGGGTCAACAGCCTGTCCGGTCATCATACAATTAAAGAGGAAAGTATAGTGGCTAACTGTAAAAGGGTCCACCACCAAGCATGCAGTACGTTGCAAAATGATAGGGTCATAACCTCTTTTGAGAAACTTTTTAACAAGTTTAACAAATATAGTATGACTTGATTTCGATCAGTGAAGTCTATAATATCATTACAAGCTCTAGCAAAACGAATGAGCTGGGAGATATAAACCCTGTATGATGTAGCACGAGGTACAACCCCATCCAGGTATGGATAGTTAACGATGTTAAAGTTGGAGTCACCTCTCTTATCATAGATTTTAGTATGTCCAAAATCATTTGGAATTGAAAGATTAAGTTCGAGGAATTCTGCTTCAGTATCCGAACTGTTGGCTTTATTCAACGTGAGCTCTGGTGGATAAATGTTAGTAACCGTATGAGAAAAGAACGGATTATCAATATTGAGTATGTCATCTAGATACCGAGATGTACTAGTAAACGCATCAATAATGTCACTCTGGCTAGCAGGTGACAAACTCAACATCACATCTCTTTCGTAGCAGTACAAAAACAAAACTGCAACAAGTGGCACACATGTAGTACCCATAGGAATATCAACAACCTGGCGGTAAACAGTTTTACCGTATCTTATGTTCTTTAATCTTAGAAAGTCAATAGTTTTGATATATTGGTCGTGATACATGAAATAAATACATAGCAATAAAACGTGCTTTTATGTATTTTGTGGATTTTGGGTATCCAGTGAATTGTAGGGAGCCTCGTCTGCTTACTATTTACAGAAACCGTTATAGTCTCCATAAAGGTCACATGCTGGGAAATAATGTCCTACTCCAGCAAAAGGTGTGGTCAGATAAGCAGAAGTGCTCGCTAGCTCTGCATTTAACGTATTGATTGTTGGAAGCTTTGTCTGCCGGAACTAGAACAAATTTAGTAAGCAGATTCTGAATACCCTTCTTAACATGTCTTAAAGTGTCGTAAATTGTAAGTAGAAGGCCGTGGAAGAAGGGATGATTTTGATTCGTAAAATAATATACGTAATTTAACAATTACAGAAATAGTTTTCATCCAACCAGTAAGTGCATGTTTATCTGCGTATTCGCGCTTGCACAACTTAGAACATAAATATGTTAAAGAACCCGCAATTTCATTGTGACAGGCATTAAAATCAATATCTGATGAAAGGCGATATTAGGACATTTGGCAATTAATTGCCGGATCCTCTTATCCTCAATAACATCAAGATTGCCAGTGAGAATGTGACCGGCACGTTAATAAATTTAGAATAATGACAATCTATATCAGTAGGTTTAGATGTCTCAATTTCAAGATCAGAAATTATCCTTTTATAATTGAAAATAAACCTCACTCTTACCCTACTGTCATCCCAATAAACGGGACAGTGTAAATAAAGATATCCCCGGCAGGTTATAATCTAACAAACAAGACAGTATTAATAGGCAATATAAGTAAAACACATAAAATATCATGTATATATAATATAAAAAAACAAAAGCCTAGAAAGCCATAAAGTAAGTACTCAATGACTTGGCAGAAGCCAGAGCAACAAGAGAACAAACCGTTAAGTGTAGTACAATACAAGATTAGTGACAAAAATCAACTATATTGATTTTGGTAGAATGAAGCGCATAAACACGATGTGAATGTCACAACATTAGCAATAATGTTCCACTAACTCTTTCAAAGGTGATGTGAGATGTACTGAATACTATAGAGTGTGATCATCACAACCAACGTTAGCAGTAATGTTTACTATCTTTCACATTCTGTAAGAGTGTGTGATGTGAGATATACTTAATACTATAGAGTGTGATTATCACAGTCGTGAGAGTGATAAACTGTGATTATGGTTCATGATCTTTCACATTCTGCATAAGAGTGTGTGACGTGAAACCACTTATCACAGTGCTATTACCTTTAATAACATATTATGCAAATCTCCTACTCTGGAAGAAATAAATCATAAACTATTATTACTTAATATAAAGCAACATAATTAAAATAGTAAGATATGTAAAAAGCTGCTAGAGGAAACAACATATATTGTAGCAATGTTGTAAAATAGTATTGTTCAACTCAAATCAGTTCTGAAATTAAAATCTGTTGCGACTCAATCAAGCAATATCACTAGTGACTAGTGAAAAGGTGAAGTGATGCTTATTGATCGAACATCGTTAATTGTGTTCTAATACAGACCGGATCAACGGTCATTTCAACAAACCATAGCGAAGTTCAGTCATAACATAATTGTTGATATATTCGCTTACATTGTATAGAATGTCATTGTCAATATATGATACTGTACACGCATCTATCTACTAATTCCAAGACCGGACTAATTCGACAACACACGGTTGGTAACCGACAGAATAAACAACCAGATTTAAGACAGCATAAGTATCGTCTACTGTATAATCAAATACGCACAAACACCGCGTGCATAATGTTTTTCTTTGTTTATTGAAAGATTTATTGAAGATATTTGCCTGTAGCAGAATATTTCTGCGAAATGTTGGCGCCGGTGATGCTTGGACCCAGGTACTCCATAAATCACGAAAAGGGAATGTAACAAAAGTCACGAAGTTGGAGTAAGGAATTAAAACTAACTCGGAAGGAATGAAGACGCTTACCACGGAGCTTCCATTAAATGGAAATGCCCACCTTTATAGTACTTCCACACTGGAATACCACGCCATAGACATAGGACATTATATCCCAACGTAGTCCTATTATTCTGACACCGTGACGACCAGTCCTTGTCCTTCCCTTTATATGCTGAGCGTCTAGCAATTTGACAACTAGTATCTTTTGACGAAGTCTTTAGTATGACCTCGCCAGAGTTTGAACACATGACCTCTCGCATGCAGTGTGGACTCTCTACTTTTATAGATGAATATACGGGGAGTGATTTTTGATTCAATTCAAAATTAGAAAATACGTATATTTTGCAAGGCGTTAGACATTTATAAATATCACATATTATCAACATATATTTATTAACATAGAATTACGATGGCTGAGTGGTTCTCTCATGTATTTGCAACTCGTCCAAGATCCCGGGTTCGATTCCCAGAGGGGTCACATCTCATATTTTTTTAAAAACGCACTAAAAAATGCACACCCGCTGTATCTTAATCGGACAAGGTATTTTGAAAAAAAGTATGCCTTCTTTCAAAGCGAATGTACACGTGCACGTTAAGGAGTGTTAGTCAGTGTTTCACAATTTCAAACCAAAGCCTTTTCGATAAAGAGTTTGACATTTAACAAGAAAAGTCATAGTATACAATATATACTATGACGACGAGCGGCAATAAGAATGAAAATTGTAGAATATATTTGTTTTAAATCATTGCATTGGAATTACAGCATCATGTGTGGTTTGTTTGTGTAAAATTAATAGTGAGTTCTATTTGGTGTAGCAACGGCAGAGAACAAAATGGAAAAGCGTAATAAAGGTAGAATGCTTTTTATTTGAAACTAAACGTCCAATTTAAGTGCTTTTCTATAACCAAGAAAGTGCTATATTCGCTATTTTTATATTAAGCAAAGACTGGAGGAGCTGGACAAAAAGAACCTTTGTTAAAACTGACAATTTGCTACAGCTGATTTCGGCTATAAATATGTATTACGGCTAGATGTATTCTTTTGACTATAAATAATGTTTTAATGCACAATTATATAAAAACACACTTTGAATATGTATGAATAATTACAATTTACATAAGGTAATAATATGATGACTATCAAATGTACATATTTTTAAGTTCATGCTGTACAAAAGCAACATTACTGATGTGAAAAAAAAATTGTATGTACAACTCAGTGTGTCAGGTCCCTGCCAAGACTTGAACTTGAATCTCTTTTCTCGAAAGAAAAGCGTGTTTCCTTACACTACAGAGATCGCCTAGACATCACAAAAAGAGTGTACAAAACTAAGCAAAATTAATAAAGATGTAGATCAAACAAGAGGCCCAAGAGGGCCTGTGGACGCTCTACTGGCTAATATGGCTCTTATGACATCAATGAAGCGAGTGACTATCGTCTTAAAGAGGCAAAATATAGCATTTTTAACTAAATCAAAAGCCATAACTCCGTCATTACTGGTCCGATCTGGCTGGTTTTCCAAGTTGGCCAGTAGAGATAATAAAAAAAATCAATAATAATAATAAAAAAAGAAAAAAAGAAAAAAAATCACAAATAATAAAAAAAAAGAAAAAAAAAAAATATTAAAAAAGCAATTAATCAAAAAAAATTAAAAAAATATATATTAAAAAAATATAAAAAATACAAGATGTGTTCGTAAAACACAATGCCCCCGTCAGTGCACTTATTCTACAGGCAAGGTTAAAGTTTTGTAACGTAGGTCACGGTGACCTTGACCTTTGACCTACTGACCTCAAAATGGGTGGGTCTTGTAGAAGTAACAAAAAAAAATAAAGAGGGCTAAAACTCATTCAACCAGTATACAGTTAGCTTGATAGTGATAATCCAGTTTCCCACCAAAACAACCACAGTACTCCAAACATATAGTTTTACATTGATTAGAAGCAGAAACCAGGCAGAATGTATGTTTAAATCTAGAATCTATGTAATTGTTTATGTAACCAGTCCAACTTGTCTGCCATTTACACTTTCAGCAGGCCACATCTATTATTTCTCTAATTCTAATACACCCGCACTATATAGCCTAGTTTAAAATATCTCGTTATATTGAACGATATATCACTGTAATTTGTGCAATGTTAGGAGAATAAGCATTGCGCATTGCGCATTGTAACGTATGCAACGTTAGGAGAGCAAGCAAAGCAATGCGAAAGATTTCAGATGTGTGCGTTATTTTTACATTTTAGGGGTATTAGAATAGAAATAGAACATCGTTTACGGTGAATTATCTATAATATATCACGGTTTGTCGTTAAATTGTAAACAATAATGTCACTCGCACTTCGGGCTCGTGAAATTATTGTTTTCGCCTTCGGGCTCGTGAAATTATTGTTTACAATTGAACTCCAAACCACGATATATTAAACGATAATTCACAGTAAACGATGTTCTATTTCTTAAATAAAAACATTCTAGACCATTCTTATAACAACATAGCGTCACACTATCAGCTGATATAAAGCATAAAAATACAGTTCTGCATCTAGTTTCATCGCATAGGCACATAATTGAATTGAATTGGATTTTATAGTCGCACCAACAGCTAAGGTCATACGGCGACTTAACAGCTTCCACTGGTGGAGGAAGACCCCAGGTGCCCCTCCGGGCAATTTTCGTGCACGGGCGGGCACCTGGGTAGAACCGCCGACGTTCCGCAAGCCAGCTGGATAGCTTCCTCACATAAAGATTCCTAGGCCCCTGAGGGATCGAACCTACAGCGGTGAGGGGCAAGTGATTGAAAGTCAGAGACTCTAACCACTGGCCACGAACGCCCCACGCATAGGCACATAAACTAGACTTTTACACATAGTAAAATGATAAACTTTCGCATATAACTTACAATAAATGCGTTATACTACGACGACACAGTGCGTTGAATTGCTGAAAAAAAAATACCTGGCACCTATCACAGATACCAGTTTAAAAAAAAAAAGTCTTATATTCTATTAAATACTATTCTATTAAACAGTATTTAATAGAATATAAGTTTTTTTTTGTTTTTTTTAAACCGGTATCTGTGGCACCTATGCACAAAATATGGCGGGAAAATTACCTTCCAGGTTTTACTTTACTCATCAAATACAAACAACGCAAAACAGAAACGTCACTGTCATGTTTGTAAACGTACTGCCGTCTCATTTCTAACCATGCAGATTGTACAACAAATCAGTTTTGTCAACACGCACAGTAAAACTTGTTTTAACTATATATAGGTCATGCTCTGCAATCACAAAACAATAACAAACAATTCATCAACTCAAATGCAAATGTCTGCTAGCCTATCTTCAACTTGACACGTCCGGCAAAAGACACTGTACATTTGATGCAAATTAAAACACATGTTCTACTTACGATTAGTTGTATATATGCGAAAACCCAAAATGTCAACATCTCTCTTTGAATTTTCAATCAAAATGGCCGCACGCATCAGCAACAAAAAACAATAAAGAGGCTATGACGTCACGCTCTTCCAGTATTCCATTACTTTCATGAAACACCTCCCGATTTTTTGCGTTTTCCCCAGTGAGGTCTAAATGACCTTTCCGCACATTATAACAAACTCATACCCTTATTAAAAACTTTCTTGGAATTTTATTAGAACAAAACATGTTTCATATTGATTCCAAAGCGTATACATAAAATGGAATTCACAAATGACTATCTCCATACACGAGGGGTACAGCAAATTTACGCTTCATTGGTCACTATATACGCCATATGGAATTGCCAATTGGGTCAAACCCCATCACAGTAATAGAGTGTTATATACAAGTACTGCAGTGCAGTAGTTGTATCTGTATTTAGAGGTAGTGCAGTATGTTGACAATTATATTTATTTACCAAACTTCAACAACACATATCCATTTGAAAATTGTATTCTGAACACCACATATCCACATAACTACAAATTTCAACAACAAATACTTTCCATTATCTCTACAAAGTTCAATAACACATACTATCCATGTCACTGTCCTCATTTGTTTTTGGGTTTTTTAATATATTGTTTTTGATCGATTTTGAATTGAATGTTGTTTAACGGCTCATCAACACAGTACAGGTTATTTAGAGCTGCCCCCGAGAGAGGGGAAGGATACATAGAAATCCGGGGACCTGCCCTACTCTTATTATCGAATAGAGTCCTATGGTTCTTTAACGTGCTCGGAGGATAGACCGATACAAGGGACCGCCTGGTTTACGTCCCCATCCGACGGACGAGGCTACGGAAAAGTGTCTTGCACTAGAACACGATTTTGACCAGGCCCAAATGCCATTTGAAGCGGTCATTTCGGCCGGCGGCCGGTTCTTATTGAGAACCCTGGAAGACGTCTTTTATAGGCCTCTGTTATATAAGATAAAAAAGCCCTGAACTTGTATCTTGTGTGCGATATTCACAAAATAAGCATCGCTGTCGTTCAAAATACAAATCATACCTTCACACAGACATTGATTCTGCATTCATGTTGTTGTGGGTTTGTAAAAAAGAAGAAATATTTTTTAAACGAAACAGATTTTAATGATTATTTTCTAGTACGAAAACAAGTAGGAATATTATTAATTTATTTATTTCGCTTTTCATTCCGTACATTCAACATCCGTTAGGCCGCCTGTTTAAATGTACATTACATTGTCAGTGTATGAGGGACAAGTTTAACACGGTAATATTAGATATTGGTAGACCCTATGTAATTAAGATGTACATGATGCTCCTAGTGCAGTAATTACAAAAGGATAGGCAGATAAAAAAATGCATTAGGTCGAACACTTTTTTCTACATAGACTACATCAAATAAAAAAAGAAATATGCATTAGGAATTTTTTTCCTACTTTCACTTTCGTTATAGACAGCATGTAGATAAATCAGCAAGCTCATTTTTCTGTGTTGGAAATTGTTAGCATGGTTTATGCCTAAATTTGACTGGTAGGTTCGTTTTTCTGTTAATAACTTTTTGAGATGTCAATTCTTCGAATAATTATCGAAAATTAGCCAAGGTCGAAGCAGATCTTGGATATATAATGGCAAACATGTTTCAAAACAAAAACACACCATTCCGTCATTGATCTCGGATTCATTCAGAACAAACACGGCATTCTGAAATAAAAGCATAAGCATTACGACATGCGTCGATAGTCTCTTTGCCCATCAAACAATGCCGTCAATTTGCCATAATCGTTTAATTGCCCTACTTGTTTACAAATTGGTTCGATCGACTCGCCATTGTTTCACTTTAACATGTCGTAGTGAACGAGAGTTGTTTTATTGGCTGATAAAAATACATTGGTTATTTGATTGGATAATACAGTACTAGGTCAAGTATTGCGTCATGATTTTTAATTCTTGAAGAAAAGATTACCTTGGGACAATACGACGCACCGACCGAAATACAAAGAGACAACACCATTTCAGTAACTGATTTACACATTGATGTGTATTTCACACTAATCTGGTGCGTGACTTACTTCCTGCATAGAGGGGCTCGTTACGGGTGTATATTTCACACAGTATACAAATTATAAACACTGCTCGTCTTTATTTGAAGATTGGCACCCCAAACCTCCCTCGGCCAATCAAATTCTGGTAAACTGTCAAGTGGGAGGGATTAAACAATCACGAACAACACAGGTGAGTTTTACGACACATCAGTAATGCTCTCGGCGAAAACAACGGGTGGTTAATTCCTACACAATTATCGGCAAACTACACAGTGAAGGCAAATTTCCCTCGATTTTTTATCTAATGCTGAAACGTCCATCGGGCAAGTGACGGACAGCCAGATTTACGAAGGTCACCCAAAATCCACTTGTCCGGGCGTCGGGCAGCCATATTTCCGGAGCCCTGGTACTGATTGTTCCCACCAAGGTTCTTTGAAATCCGGCAAGAACTTCATTAGCACCTATGCATTATTTTGTAACCTCAACACATGATTATAGTTTGCAAGAATGGTTTTATAGTGGAATTTGGCGCTTGCGTTACTTTAACAGGGCTAAAACTCATTCAACCAGTATACAGTTAGCTTGATAGTGATAATCCAGTTTCCCACCAAAACAACCACAGTACTCCAAACATATAATTTTACATTGATTAGAAGCAGAAACCAGACAGAATGTATGTTTAAATCTAGAATCTATGTAATTTTTTATGTAACCAGTCCAACTTGTCTGCCATTTACACTTTCAGCAGGCCACATCTATTATTTCTCTAATTCTAATACACCGGCACTATATAGCCTAGTTTAAAATATCTCGTTATATTGAACGATATATCACTGTAATTTGTGCAACGTTAGGAGAATAAGCATTGCGCATTGCGCATTGTAACGTATGCAACGTTAGGAGAGCAAGCAAAGCAATGCGAAAGATTTCAGATGTGTGCGTTATTTTCACATTTTAGGATTATTAGAATAGAAATAGAACATCGTTTACGGTGAATTATCTATAATATATCACGGTTTGTCGTTAAATTGTAAACAATAATTTCACTCGCACTTCGGGCTCGTGAAATTATTGTTTACAATTGAACTCCAAACAACGATATATTAAACGATAATTCACAGTAAACGATGTTCTATTTCTTAAATAAAAACATTCTAGACCATTCTTATAACAACATAGCGTCACACTATCAGCTGATATAAAGCATAAAAATACAGTTCTGCATCTAGTTTCATCGCATAGGCACATAATTAAATTGAATTGGATTTTATAGTCGCACCAACAGCTAAGGTCGTACGGCGACTTAACAGCTTCCACTGGTGGAGGAAGACCCCAGGTGCCCCTCCGGGCAATTTTCGTGCACGGGCGGGCACCTGGGTAGAACCGCCGACGTTCCGCAAGCCAGCTGGATAGCTTCCTCACATAAAGATTTCTAGGCCCCTGAGGGATCGAACCTACAGCGGTGAGGGGCAAGTGATTGCAAGTCAGAGACTCTAACCACTGGCCACGGACGCCCCACGCATAGGCACATAAACTAGACTTTAACACATAGTAAAATGATAAACTTTCGCATATAACTTACAATAAATGCGTTATACTACGACGACACACTGCGTTGAATTGCTGAAAAAAAACCACCTGGCACCTATCACAGATACCAGTTTAAAAAAAAAAAGTCTTATATTCTATTAAATACTATTCTATTATAGAATATAAGAGTTTTTTTGTTTTTTTTTAAACCGGTATCTGTGGCACCTATGCACAAAATATGGCGGGAAAATTACCTTCCAGGTTTTACTTTACTCACCAAATACAAACAACGCAAAACAGAAACGTCACTGTCATGTTTGTAAACGTACTGCCGTCTCATTTCTTACCATGCAGATTGTACAACAAATCAGTTTTGTCAACACGCACAGTAAAACTTGTTTTAACTAGTATCCCGGAACAACCACTTTTCGAACACATAAGGATAGAAAATGAAATTATAACTTTAAAATTACATCAAGGCCTTTTTCTTTTCTGTTAATGTTTTCATGAATTACAGTACTGAAAATCTGTATAATCATGCCTATTGGGCATGACATCTATTGTTTACATTTTATCAGAGAAATGACGACCTACTTACCTCGTTCCTAACCGACATTCCAACCTCTTTCCGAACACTTCCGGTATACATGAAAAGTATACTGCAGAGCAAAAGTTTCTACTCTAAAATAGTTGTAACATTATAGTCAACACTTCTAAACAGTTAATGCATGAAAATAAACTTTTGAAACGTATTTACAATTTACTTTTAACGTTGTTTTTATTGTTCAGGTGCACATGAAGGGCAGAAAAAGGTGTCTCCCCTTCTTAGGACCCTTACTTGAGAACAAAATGCTAGATGCACCCAACCTTCACAATTGTCACATCTTCCCCATTTAACAAGAATAATTTGAGGAAACTTATTGAGGTTTGTGGGACTGAAGTGTTTACAGACCACACATTTTTCAGATTCATCAATATCAGAGTCGGCTGAATCTGACGACAAACTGATGGCTGGTGAAGGATTTCGTCGTTTACGTTTCTTTGCAGGCAATCCTGATGTGGATGGTACTTGGGAATCTTTCTTACTTCTTTCATGACCCTGTTTGTGTTTATCAGTCTGTTTCTTTTGTTTTTTACTGTGTTTTTCTATATGTTCCTTTATTTTACCTGTTACGTT
Organism: Cyrtodaria siliqua; assembly: GCA_037043455.1. Classification (NCBI taxonomy): domain Eukaryota; kingdom Metazoa; phylum Mollusca; class Bivalvia; order Adapedonta; family Hiatellidae; genus Cyrtodaria; species Cyrtodaria siliqua. The sequence goes on along the minus strand of JAWPHD010003131.1, from coordinate 81,924 downwards.
GTCCTCTGTTATGGCTTTTCCACCTACCACCTTACTCAATGTGTCCCTTACTTTTGCCTTGTGTACATTCTCCAGTATTTTTCCACCCCTTTTCAGCAAAAAACTTTCAGGTGATTCCGTTGCAGCAGTTGCAGCAGCATTGACAGCCGGTTTTGTTGCAGGAACAGTTACAGTTTCAAGGACGGGTCTGTCAAATGTAGTAGCAGGTGCAACACTTGAGTCATCGACAACATTTGGATTGTATGGGTAAATTCCACACTGTCTGAATGAGGCTTGGATATTGCTGGCTGTAAGTGTTTTGGCATATACCTTGCAGGCCATATGACATACATCATACCGAGTGATCACACAGCCGCCAGATTCACGTAGGTGATGGTGACATGCCGAATTCCATGCCATCTGAAAAGGGCCAAAGCAACCTACATCAAGAGGCTGTAAAAGATGGCTACAATGAGGGGGAAGTACGAACAGAATAATCTTATTCTGCTGTGCCCATTCAATAAGACTCAATGAGACGTGACTTTTGTGTCCATCATACAAAACCAACAGGTAGATATCAACATCTCTAGCAGGGAGGTACTTTGTAAGGTGGTTCTTCATGTAGTCAGTGAATATTTCTGTATTCGACCACCCAGATGTTGATACTGTCCCATCAGACCCAGGCGAGGATCCTTCAAGTAATTTGGGAAGCATTCTCTCCCCAGGAAAAATAAAGAAAGGTGGAACCTGTTGCCCAACACCATTGCAGCATCCAATCAATGTCACAGTTTTTGACTTGCCGGATGTTACAGCCTGGGTTTTGTTGATAGAACCTGTGATGATCTTGGGTGGCTTGTGTTCCTGGCTTAACCCCTTCTCATCCACATTATAAATTATATGTGGCTTATCAGTCAAGTTATATTTCTTCATGATGCTATCAAGTTCAAGGAAATATCTGTCAATAGCTTGACGTGTCACACTTTTAGCTCTGGAAACTTCTAAGCTACGGGGCTTCTTCACCTTAAGATCAGGCCAACGAGCAAGGAAACTATAAAGCCATCGGTCTGTCAACGGATGCTGTTTATCTCGAAGTCCAAGACTTATAGCGTAGTCTGAGGCTAGATTAATTGTTTCATTCCTGCTGTAGCCATATCCAACTTCAGCCTGTGTCGTGACATGTTTAACCAGCAAAGCCTCTTGCTCGGTAGAAAACATTGGTGCTGTGCCAGATTTGACAACATCGATGTCGACTTTCCCATTCACTCTATCTATGAGCGTAGTAATTGGCACCCCATACTTCTTTGCTGCCCCTCTGATAGACATATGTGCCTCTTTTACAGCAATGTAAGCATCTGTTATGAGGTCATGGTTATACAGCCTGTATGGGCCTCTACTTTTCGATTTTATCTGAAAAGAAATTCATAAAAATAACATATAGACGTAATACTCAATATTCCTGTTAAAACATTTTCAGTAAAATTAAATAAGGGAGGGCAATTTTTATAAGGTGCCTATTTTTTTATCTGCAGTATACTTTTGATTTTTTTGGCGGAGAGTAGGTCATGAGATGACGTCATCGATTGAGCAGACGACAAATGTAAACATTTTAGTCAATGGAAAAATGCTTTTAATCAAGTTTTAAGGGAAGACAGATTTGCGAATAGTGGAATGGACTAAAATACACATGAAGGTTAGCTTTTTATATAAAAATTACCTCTCGTATCTCCATTTGTGTTGATATCATCAGGTTGACATTTCTACGGGAGAAGCTGTCAAAATATCACGTGATCGTATGCAAATGAGCGCGCGCATTGTTATTTCCGCTGTATATTCGGAAGTGTTCGAATTCATGTTGTGTTCGAAAAGATGTTGTGCCGGGATATATAGGTCATGCTCTGCAATCACAAAACAATAACAAACAATTCATCAACTCAAATGCAAATGTCTGCTAGCCTATCTTCAACTTGACACGTCCGGCAAAAGACACTGTACATTTGATGCAAATTAAAACACATGTTCTACTTACGATTAGTTGTATATATGCGAAAACCCAAAATGTCAACATCTCTCTTTGAATTTTCAATCAAAATGGCCGCACGCATCAGCAACAAAAAAAAATAAAGAGGCTATGACGTCACGCTCTTCCAGTATTCCATTACTTTCATGAAACACCTCCCGATTTTTTGCGTTTTCCCCAGTGAGGTCTAAATGACCTTTCCGCACATTATAACAAACTCATACCCTTATTAAAAACTTTCTTGGAATTTTATTAGAACAAAACATGTTTCATATTGATTCCAAAGCGTATACATAAAATGGAATTCACAAATGACTATCTCCATACACGAGGGGTACAGCAAATTTACGCTTCATTGGTCACTATATACGCCATATGGAATTGCCAATTGGGTCAAACCCCATCACAGTAATAGAGCGTTCTAATGGTTTCCATACACAGTAATAGTTAACTGAATTTCCATATTCATGAATAATAACACTCTATGAAAAAAAGGAAGAGAGATGATGTAGAAATGTACAATGTAAATAAACCCCAAGCAATGATAGACATGACAATCTATTTATAGTAACACACACTCAATGATATACATGACAATTTATTTATAGTAACACACACTCGACATGTGTCTGTTACAAACAAATAAAGCATTTATTGAAAGTAAAGGTTATAAGTCCAGCAGGAAGAGTAGCATTCACAGAATAGAGTCACTCCAACAAGTATTACAAAGCAAAGGTGATTCAAAAAGTACATCACAAACACATTCAGTAAAAAAAGCACATTACAAACAAAAAAGGGTCGGCAACAGGGGTACCGCCTTGGAACGGTCAGTGGCAAAAGGGACAACCGGGGAGTTCAAATCGGTTAAAGGATTTACCAAACATCACTCTTACCCTGTCATCATCCCTAAACAACAGGACAGTATAAATATAAATAATCCCCGCCGAGTTAACTCCTTATATTAGAGAAAGCATATATAGGTGTTATAAGAAACAACACAGAAATGTCCATGTATATAATACACTGCAACGCAAAAGAAACGCAACTCGGGACTTTCCGCTATATATTGTATGTACAATATGTTGCTGTTATTCGAATGGTACATGGCTAGCTAAGACATTTCCTTACGGAAAAAATACTAATTAATAACAAATACAGCAAATCGTATTCCTTCAAAGTTTCATTATTGACAGAGTACGCGTTTGGCTCAAGCATGTGAACAAACTTATGATGCAAAATTTTGCAAACTATTTACGTTAAATTATACAGTACTGAACTGGCTCAGTTTTTCAAAGAGGAACTTCAACATTTATGAATTTCTTGTTACAAGGTGTAGTGTGATTTAAACGTCTACAACATCACAGTTGTGTCCTTTCCCTAATTAAATGAAACATTTTTTTACAAAACATCTTGGGATTTCTTTGGAATATTATGTGGAATTAAGTGTGACGTATATACAATATATAGCGGACATTCCTGTGTCGCGGTTCAGTATATATCAAAACACATTACGTGGTCCAAGCATTAACTTTCATACCCCATCCAACCCCTTCTCCAAGAAAAGAAAACGGGGTTGGCTGGGGTATTAAATAAAACCTTAATTCGGCTTAAAATGTTTGCGTATTGTAAAATTAATACATTTAATAGGTAATTTCAAACAGATTTTCGCATTTTTTCAGTACATTCTAACGTCTTACAGAAATGCCCAGGAAAGTACCTCAGCCAGGTCGTGTTATTAAACAGTCATTTACTGTTACATACTCAACAGGGTCCATTTGTTAAGTACTTGTTAATAAGCATAGCACTGAGCAACACTGATCAGAGATATCAGGTTGTGCTGTGGATACAACAACAGATGGGACGTTTGTGGTTTGTAAAACTGCATATATAAAGAAAATCACAATATGTATGAAATTTAATTAATAAAATGTATAACATATTTTTAATTAATTATGAATACAAAATAGAGCTATTCCTATAACATAACAACTTAATCTAATGAATCTCACTTGTTTATACTATTTCTATATTGACTTGATATACAGTCAGTTTTAATTTACAAAACTGTATTAAATATATGACATATTCTCTGTTGTATTACACTTTACATTCAAATACAAACATGTCTTAGTGTTCTATTTTAAAAAATTAGACCTTTTTTTACCTAGAAATAGTGTAAACATCAACCCCAATAAATATGGGGAAAACATTTTACATTATAGTTTTGAACAAATAATAGTAGAAACTAGTTAATAGTATGCGAAGTATGAACTAACGCCCAAAATAGTATGTTTTTGTATATTTAAAGGGACAAACGGCAATCTTGATTTTTTTAAAACTCAGGCGTCCCGTTAAATAGGCGCACTGAAATCTTTACTAATTTTAATAGTGTGGTAATAATATAAACTGAAACTATCACTGAAGGTGATGAATACCCCCACCTTGTTATTCTAATCTACGTATCTATGTATATAGCCATCAAATTGTTGAGGCGCATTTTGAAATAACGAACGTAGCATTACACATATCGCTTTAGAACATGACATATTAACAAGTCCGAAATAACACAGTCAGCTAATGTAAGAAATCTAGGAGCTTTCTTAGACTCCAAGATGAACATGGAGCAACATGTTAACTCTGTGTGCAGATCCACCTACGCTCAGTTACGGCAAATAGGTCGCATTCGACAATATATTAACACAGATGCCACGAAATCTCTGGTCAATGCTTTAGTTACATCACGGCTTGACTATTGCAATGCGCTTCTGTACGTTGTCCCTCAGTACACGATTAACAAACTGCAAACTGTTCAAAATACTGCCGCCCGCATAATAACCAGAACATCAAGGTTCAGTCACATCACACCAATATTAAAGGATCTCCATTGGCTTCCCGTGCAATATAGAGTGGAGTACAAAATTCTTACCCATACATTCAAAGCTCTTCATGGCCAATCACCAGTATATATCAAAGACATGATACAAATTTACAGACCAACACGAAATCTACGCTCAGCACATCAATCATCGACACTGGTGGTTCCATCAAAAAGTAAACAAGTGAAATACGGTGACAGGTGCTTTACATCAGCTGCGCCTACATTGTGGAACTCATTACCATCAAATATTAGAGACTGTGAAACACTTCAAAGTTTCAAGAGACAGTTAAAGACCTTTTACTTTTTGCAAGTCTACGGTCGCCTTATCTGAACAGTTTGCAGCGCATGGCGCACCGAGCTCGCTCGGCAGTCAATCTGTTCAGGCAGCAGACCTTAATATCAATTACTGTGACATTGAAAGTGCGAGTTCCTTGCTAGTAGTTTTGCAATTAAAATTAAATAGTTTTCTTATAGCATTTTTTTAAAGATTTAACATTTTTAATTTGTATGTTGCTGTTATTACTATTTTTATTGATCCGATTCTTAAAGTATATATTCAATGTATATTGTTAGCCTTAATGAGTCGTTTTTTAACAATATTCTGTTTTAAGTCTTTAGTATTTAAACAATGTAGTCTTAATCGTAATAACTCATTTGATTTTTGTGACCTTATATTATGTGTTTTAATATTCTTAAAGCTTTTGAGGTTTTTTTAGTGTTAATTTTCATACTAGTAGTGATTTTCTGCCTTTATTCCTGTGATATTTTATGTTTATTGTACAGCGCCTTTGAACGTATCTTATGTATGAAAAGGGCGCTATATAAGTTTGGTATATAATAATAATAATATTGTTATGACCCCGATTGTGCAGTGTCGCGTCTTGTTGCATGTAACACTTTTTTATTACTAGCATTTGTCAAACAGTTTTGAATGGGTCTTCAGTTGATCTCTCTTTCTCTCTCTCTCTCTCTGAAGTAAATCAGTATAATATTACTTAAAGCTACACAATCCCGATAAAATAATACAATTTCAAGTTTTTTTAAACATAAGAACGCCTATAGATGAAGTTCTTTGCTGGTTGTGTTGTCTACATTGTTTAGGCTAGTATATTGTCATAGCGTATAAAGAGGCATTTGCATAATAGGCGTGATAAACGCTTCGGTAACTTTGAAATTGTACCACCCAGCGATTACGGGTATATAAGCCTAAACGTTTATATAGCAATTCGCTCAGATATCCGATAACTACAGACTACTCAACTCGATGAGGATATTTAATGGCGTGCAATGTAACTATATACATGTTTGTATTGTTGAACGAAAGGGAACAAGTAAAATGCGTAAGGCATAACGTAAATACATCACTATGTAGAGAATTATAAACACTTACCAGCGTATTCCACATATGTTCCATATATTGTATATACTTATTTCTTAAAAAATCCTTGAAATAATCCAAAATCACACACATATTATACATGTATACATATACAGAGAGCGTGTATCGGTAGCCAATAGTGTGTCACGTGAAATACATGCTCAAGTGTTGACTCGGGATAGGGTGAAATTATTGTTTACAATGAGACTGTTCAAATTAAGTTATATATATGGAATTTTCTTTTGTTGAAAAAGACCAGCAATATTATGTCTCGCAAATCGTAGTTTTCAGGATATGAGGAAGGGGTATTCACATGAAGGTCACCCATCCGCCTATCCTTCAGTTACACTTTTCAATTCCGGAGCTTCTTGGGAAAATAATAAGAGTCACAATTTGTAAAAAAAAGGATCGTTCTTGCGTGCGAGCTTTTGTGGGTGCGTGCGTAAACCGTGCATGTGTGCGTGCTATTGTACAAATGTTTGTTAATATTTAAATCTGACGAATGTGAAAGGCATTTCAATACTTTTTCTTCATAAAAAGTAAAATTCATAAAAAAAAATGTTTTAAAAAAGTACTAAGGCCCAGGCTAGAACCCCGTCCGCAACCTTGAAAGCATACTGAGACACCGCGTTAACCTACTGCGCTATGGAGGCCGATTACATAAATATGCTCAATCGCGAAGACTCACTGCTAATATCACGGTGGACAGACGTAACGGACCATGCGTTACCTTGATTCTGGCTGCACTTGTAACGGACCCTGGTTGGTAAAAAACAGAGGGAAAATGGACACTGGTGTCAAAAAGTTCGAACATAAAGATACAGTATCGTATGTATAAGAGAAAAACTTTATGCGACGGAACTTTTGAATATCATATCCTTCGAAATACATTGTCTTTATGTACAACAAATGCAGAATAATTCCTGACAAGCTTACTCTTAACCGGTCGATACAAAGTTAATGACTTTAAAAAGCCAAACTTCAATAATTGTATGTTCTCTCTGACTGATTGAATGTGTTCCCAAACTGGTTTGCAACTGCTGTTGTTCAATAAAGATAACTGTTTAGTCTAAACATCTGCAAATATTTACATCATGTCTAAATTTCAGAGCACCGGACCCTGGTTGCTTTGTAAAAAATGCTTGAAATTCTGGCAACGGACACAATATGTATCTTTGGCACCGGGTCCTGGTTGATAGATTGTTTTCTATATACCTTCAGATTAAAGAGGAAACGACGATCGGGACTTAAGCTCCACCAAAACAAACAATAAAAAAAAATCTGTTGGTTGCATGGTGTTTTAAGTCATCTTCAGCACATTTTATGTTATATATGATGGTCGATTTTTTCGTTGGGGAGGCAGACCATCCACATTTTCATAAGTAGGACAAGTACTGCATGCCTCATGAAATCTGGAAACGAGCTGGATTCGTACCCACGACAGCAGCAGTGAACTTGAAACAGTGCCTCACCACTGTGGACTACCGGTACTAAAATCATTCATGCGAAAGCATGATGGAAAATAAAAAAAGAACAGGCCAATATTGAATGTAGAGGATGTGATCTTGTTACAGTGATAGAATCTGGTGGTGAGTTTGGCTAAATGCGTCTATGTTGAACAAGGTACAATGCTAAACAAATGTACTCCGGACCTACGTTCGTGTATATACGTTTGCGCCTTGAGATAATTCTCTCTTCACGACCTGTCTTCCGTCGACACTACCCTAAAATAAACTATGGGCCCGCAATAGACATTAACCAAACTTACTTTCCCCGCACCGCGCTGCATGACGGTTTCTGTCGCCGTTTTACACGACAATGACCTCAACCAGTTTTTATATGTGTAACCGGAGGCCCCGGGTTTAATCCTCCGTGGTGCCACTGAGTTTCGTCGGGCAAGACACTTTTCCTTAGCCTTGTCCGTAAACCGGGCGGTCTCGTGTATCGGTCTATCCTCCGAGCACGTTAAAGAATTCGATAATAATAGTAGGGCACGGTTCCCGTATTCCTATGTATCCTTCCCCTCTCTCTGGGGCGGCTATAAATAACCTATACTGTGTTGATGAGCCATTAAACAACATTCAATATTTAAAAAAAGGTTTATTTAAAAGGCATTATCTTAGAGCACGCAGCTGTGTACACACTGTCTGCAAAAATCCGAAAATTAAAAAAACAACACAATACATAAAAAAAAAAAAAAAAAAAAAAAAAAAAAAAAAAAAAAAAAAAAAAAAAAAAAAAAAAAAAGTAGGGGCGAGGGATATAAAGATTCAGTCTATATCATCAACATGTCAGCGTCAAATAAGATATAAAATATCGGGAATAAACGAATCACAGCGTATCTGGGAATAAAACAAGTTCTTGAAGTTTGTCGCGGGACCACACTAGCAACGCCCTAGTTAAGCCCCTAACAGGTAACAATTGTTTGATCATAAATGATACTTAAAAACAAAATACATCAATGAATAAAAAATCAAATATTACAAGTAATACAAATGCATCAATATGAACAACTAATGACGTAGACTATATACATTAGTGTTAGTATAATGTAGGCTGACATGTCGTATAGAGAGGCCACCGTTGTTGTACGCAACAAATAAGAAAACGTTTTTTTATTTAGATATTTTGTTTAAAATAACTCTTAATGTACATTTATTCACAAATTAATATAACTGTATAAAGTAATACATTGAACACCTCCTATAGAAAAGCTTAGCTTTTCGTTATAATCTCCGAATCTTACTGAAAATGTCAATTACAAGTTTTAAAGAGGCATTTACCAATGGTAAACTTTGAATTTGCAAGTTTTCATTATTTTATACATATAATTCTAGAGAAAATTTTATTGAGAATGTTGCCACTTTTGTTTGTTAAAGCACTAGCGGATTTCGAGGGGAGCACTCTCATCGGAGTCATCCTATGATTTGAAAAGTTTATCACATAACATTTGCTGAATGTTGTTTAACTGTTTATCAAGTTAGCAATTGCTCCAAGGATAGACTCCGAAACACAGAACTGGTGTACATACCAATCGGACGGACGAGAAGAAACATGTTTTACTCAATAATACACAGAAGAAATTGACTTGTGGCGATAAGGCTTCATCTTGGTCAAATGCAACGTGCTATCAAGTAGACCACGCCAGCCCCCTTGAAGTATACGAGTTCCTGGCCAATGTTTGGAGGGTGAAAACTCGATAAATGTGAAAATCTTTAAAATATCTCAGAACATTGTTTTTTTCCGTAAGTTGACCCCCGCACAAACCCCACCCAATTGAAAATGTCGCAGCTTTATCTTCCACCGCTGATATCAAACCGAGATAGTTCGAACAGGGGAACATATCTAGTCTTTTTTTTAATATGTATGTTTGCAACTACCGACTAGGATCCTGTGTCAGAAGCAAACAGGATCCGGTGCCATGAGCAAACAGGATCCGTTACTTTGCAATGCACAAACAACTTAACGCTTCTGGCAATCGGTAGATATTATTATGTATTAAATACGTCCAATGGATGTTATGGCTGAACATACATAATTCCAGACATAGCATATGCCCAATAGCAGTCACCATTTTTGAAATAAACACTTTCAATAGAACTAGACTACTTTCACGCGTCGGTGTGTAAACAGTGCGCGTTCTTTCACTTCTAAAACACTGTTTGTATAACCCGTTCTTCATGAATCCAGACACACAAATGCATCTAGTGTTCCGTGGGTGCGATCATTTTTAAAAAGTGTCTTATTGTAAAGTAATATTAAATATTTGTTAACAGTTTCCCGCAAAGGTCCTTTACATGAGTAACCAAGATCAATGTAACGCTGTTTTGAGCAGCAAGTGTCCGTTACGTCTGTCCACCGTGAATATAAACCATTGCATTTCAACATATTGCTTTTCCAGGTCCGTAGCTACACCGGGGCACACAGAGGTATTTGCCTTGGTTGAATTTTGGGAATGTACATACTTTACATAAAAACAACTATATACTAGTATATAAGGACCCTGAGGGAAATGCAACACATTAAAGGAAATTAAAAAAAAATCTAGGGCGGAGAGGAAGGTTAATGCCACCGGACACCAACATAAGGGATATGCCTCGGTTAAATTTCAGGGCTGGTTACGGGCCAGTTTTCATTTAAAATTACTTCACAAATCAAGAAACTTAGGAAAGGTTAATTACTAGTATTTGAACTTAACTGTTATACTAAAACTTTCGGTTTTTAGTTAACACTTCCCTGTCTTACAGACGGAAGCTGACATCTTTCATATTTTCTTTGATTTTGAAATATTATCAATCAGAATGTTAATGTTCAGATTGCCAATTCATACATTTATGTTGCTTTTTTTTCTTTCGTGAAAACATCAATATTGGGGCCCACCCCGAAACATTGGGGTGCTCTTACACCTATGTTTTAAGACTATATAGAAACTCTCTCTATCTCGCAATGCCTTCCACCCTACTCCTTCCTTCTCCCACTCTCTCTCCCATTTTCTCACTCCTTTCCCTCCGTCCCTCCCTCTCGCTTTCTTTCTTTCTCTGTATCTCTCTTTCTGTGTGTATGTGTGTGTGTGTGTCTCTCCCTCTTTCTCTCTTTCATTCTCCCTCTTTTTGACTCTCTATGTCTCTCTCTGTCTCTGTGTCTCTCTATCCATTTTATTTTCGATTTTAAAATTTCAATTCATGCATGAATTAAGAGGAATTCATTAAAACTATGTTGATTTATAATCTACTAATATGTGTAAACCATGCATGGATAACTTCACATAACAAATACTATATCTCCATCTTTACATTAGTTACGAGCCTCTACCAATATTCCAATTTCGATAAACAATGTCTCCCTTGTGTTTTGTGTCAATATACACTACACACACACACACACATACAAATAAAAATGGAGGATTATTTGTATATAATAGTTTCTTTGATGCAACGCGATAGTTGGACAGGGTCTTTGTTAAAAGGCCGCTACGTTTAATTATAGGTATTGTTTTGGATTATATATAAATATGGACTTCTAAGGTTGTTTGAGTAAGTACATCTTTAGCTTCCTTTTCAATTTCTAATGACTTGTATTTCCTATTAGGTCTTTCTACTGACGATTTGTCTCATCACTTCGGTGGTAAAATGCCGTCTGCTAAAAACCGCTTTTATACCCGTTATAAGACTAGTGGTCGATTCACAAAGTACCTGAAGCGTCACATACAGTACCGCCTTATCTCATTAATATTCAGTGAATTTAGGCAGTGCGCATGTTGTATATATGAACCCACACGTATACAGTAATCACTTAGAACAACATGCTTAATGACCGTTACATTTGTTCAGTTCTAGTGTGCCTTTTATCGGGATTGTGTAGCTTTAAGAACTCTTTCTGATATAATAATTTAATATAATATACTATAATATACTAATATAATCCTAGTTCATTCATTCATTCATTCATTCATTCATTCATTCATTCATTCATTCATTCATTCATTTATTCATTCATTCATTCATTCATTCATTCGTTCGTTCATTCATTCATTCATTCATTTATTCATTCATTCATTCATGCATTCATTCATTCATTCATTCATTCATTCATTCTCATTCATGCATTAATGCATTTATTCATTTAACATAGCAACCTTGATTTTTTATAAACTCACTGCGTCCCGTTAGTTTTTCTCTTCACTTGCATTTGTTCAATCATACATAGTAATTGTTAGAATAGTTCAAAGCAAATTATCTTTACAAATTACTGACATTTTATAATAGTGCATCAATAATATATTTATAACTTTGGTGAAATAGTGAAGAAAATTGAAATCTCAATGTTTTATTTAATTATATGCAAGCAATTTTAAAGTCAAAATGACGTAGGATAAGTAAATTGAGGAGCAAATTTTAATGTTTGAATACAACTCAAGAATGCCATGTGTCCCTTTAAATCAGTATTATGTTTTCAAAGCAAATTATCAAAACATGTTTTTCATTAAACTTAATAAAATGTATATAAAACTCTAACCATTGCACTTTAGGCTACATCCTCTTGCAGTTTTTGGTGAATAGCCTAAACTGTCTGCCTAATAAGATAAGTTTGATCTGCAGAACAGTACTGGTAGTAGAGCAATAAACCCGATACCATGGGATGAAACTAAATAATGGTCAGGCGTAAGCCATCAGTTAAATGTTATAATAAGTAGACCTGATGCTGAGCACAGAAAAGGGAAAATGCCGGATATTCCGGGCATATCTGTCTGACTGAGTAGAAAATGTTTTGAGACGTATAAAATCCTGCTTAAATAAGCATGGATAAGCTTTTCCATCGATTTTCCATCGCCTAATGTAATTAAGGCTGGACCACGTAATGATAAGTTAAGCCTAAGAATCCAATCTCATATATTCTCGATGACTTGTCCGAAGTCATGGCATCAAGGGGGAAACCGTTAAGGACACGACAAAACGGAGTGAAGAACATTCATCAAACGGGTCCCGCCTTAAAGGATTTAGGAACGCGTTGTCAAAGAGTCCACCACCGGTCCAGTCGTTGAAACCTTTGTCATATTATCACGACCGTTTGCTGTCTAATGTTAATCATGCCGCTGATAATATTTGCACTGTAACATAATAAAATAAGACCGCGAATAATGAAATTTACATTTTGTTTTTTAAATAAAAACAAAACAACATACTGTTGTATTCTTCAATGTTGTACATACATTGTATGTGAAAGGTGCCGTGTGTATGGTACTGAAATTACTAAGAGACAAACAAACAACGACACAACGTACACTGTAGTATAGTGTATATGTAGAAATGAATACCCTATCTCGGTCCCATCTAATCACTTATTATATATAAACAATGCATTTCTTGGACTGTTTAGAGTCTACTAAGTGTAGAAATGAATACAATATATCTCCCTCTCACATAATAGCCTATAATAGAGCCACAGACAATGTATGTCGACTGTTTAGAGTTCGTTTAGGGTCTACTTAGAGATTCTTTCTTTTCCTCACTATTTCCTTGGAACGTTGCTAATTACATTGGATTGTGATAAAGGTTCATGTATTGCCTTTTTAAATCAAAATGATTTATAAAGTAAATTTGCAAAGTTATAGAAGTAACACATGTCTACGTATTTTTATACATAATTTATTTGCACTATTAACTCTTTACACACAAATATAGGTCGTGGGACAAGAATTAGTAAAATACATCAATAAACACTTTATAAAAAATCACATTTTATCTTTCTCAATATTCCTACAAAATTAGTACCCCAATACAAGTACACACTGACCATTGTTTAATAAATGATAAGCAAACAGTTTTTAAAGGATTAGTATGTTGACATCAAAGAAATATTGGATGGTTGATATAATTATATATTCGGTTGACAACTGGTTAAGAGCGCGGTTAGGTGCAACCTAAAACATAGTTTGAACCCCCAGTGGCCTTTTATGCGACTGATTGTTCCAAGGCGGTAGCCCTATTGTCAACCCTTTTATGTTTGTGATGTCATATCTTGCCTTTTATTCATCTTGTGGTTGTTGTTTGTTTGTGTCCGCGTTTGTGGTTGACCGTGATCCTTAAATGCTACATTTCGGGTTCGACTTTTATAGCTACTTTTATAATTGGTGTTGTGTAATGGAATAGTGAATGAAACAAAGGTACTGCATTCCTGGTGGTGGACCCTTTTACTGTTCGCCACTATGCTTTCCTCTTTAATTGTACGATGACCGGACAGGCTGTGGACCCTATGATGACGCCTACCTAAAGCCCTTTGGGACGGTGGCGTTTGATGTTTGTCTATCTTTCTTTTCGTGCCCTTAATAGTTTATTCTCTTCTTGCTCTGGCTTCTGCCAAGTCATTGAGTACCTTCATTGTGGCTTTCTAGGCTATTGTGTTTTTGTATCATATTTGCACGATCATATTTGTGTTTTACTTATATTGCCTATTGATGCTGCCTTGTTGGTTAGAGATTAGATCATGGCGGTGATTTCTTTATTTACACTGTGCTGTTTTATTGGGATGACAGTAGGGTAAGTGTGAGGTTTGGTGCACCCTAGAACCGGTTTAAACCCCCAGTGGCCTACTTTGCCACTGACCGTTCCAAGGCGGTAGCCCTATTGTCAACCCTTTTTGTGTTTGTGATGTCGTTTGCATTAATTATTACTTTTGCCTTCTTGTTTGTCTGTTTGCGTGTTTGTTTCTGTGTTTTGTGGTTGACTGTCCTCCTTGAAGGTACTTTCCCTGTCCGATCTTTTCATATATCTTTATTAAAACTCGTTTTCCTGAATATATTCCACTACTTCTTCTCCTTACTAAAAATATTGGTATATAACAATTGTATATTGAAAACGTGTTTAAAACTACTTTGAAACGTTTTAATTCTATACTCTGTAAAAATATATTTTGGACCATGGCAGTGTTCGAACCCGTACAATGATCGCTGAACCATTTCATTCGACCATAACCCTTATTATCTCAGTTGATAATTCACAATAGATCAACAATCAACAATACTTATCGTTTACAAAGAAAGATTGCAAAAAATAATAATATTTTTATTGGTTACTCGAATGTGTCCGTAACTGTTACTTTTTATGGACTTTGCAACATTTTTTACAGACCATTTGTGTGTTCGCGATATTGTTTTAAAATCAACTCTTGTTTGGAATGTAATGTTTCTGGTACAAAACTAACCGGGTAGGGTAGACCTTTGTTACTAAAAAAAGATACTTAAATTCTGACCACTAGTTTTAATTTTATATGACTTTATATACCCTGGTCCAAAACCTTTTTTACCGAGTATATTACTTTGCAAATTCCCTATATAATTCAGTGTGATCCATTGTGATTTGCAAAGGCAATAAAAGAACCCTAAATAGCCATAATGACATTATTATCATACACTGACTAAGTTGAATGTATTGCCTTTTGCTTAAATCTATGTGAAATGAACGTATATAATCACGCTATATTAATGGCAAACTGCTAGTAATCATCATTAAAATCTAGTTATACGTATTGTTTGCGTATGTCACTGACATGTAGTGGCTAAAATAGAGTATGACAGTGGACCTTTGGAAACGGCCGAAGACGATAAATACGACATATTGCAGTCTCGGTTTGACTGAGACTATTCATGAACGGTAGTGAAATATGCTTGCTACCGTTCACGCCCCCTAGCTCCGGCTTGAGTAGAACTCAATATTCATAAAATCAATCGTACAGAAGTTTAACCATCCCGAAGATGGCATGCATATTGCGGTGGACATGCTATATTTACTGCCATTATACCATGTCCAGTGGCGTATGGTCACAGTGTCTAATAAAATGCTTTGCGAAAGAGCGAAATAAACAAAGTGGAATTTAGTTGGGAGCAGAGGTTATGAAGCCTGAGCATCACAAGTAACAGTCGAAAGTATACTTGTATACACGATTCAACACTTTAAATGTTAAAGGGACACATGACAATTTTGATATTTTTTTAAAGACTCTCAGCGTCCCGTTTTTCTGCATAAATTGCATTTGTTCGATCATTAATTTTAATTACAAGGATAGTATAACGCAATTTGTTTTTGCATATTACTAACTGTTTATTACATTTCACCAATAATATATTTAAACCTGTGGTAGAATAACGAAAAAATGACGATGCAAGCAGATTTAGAGTCAAAACAATACTAGATTGATAAATGAGAGGGCAATTTACTGTTTGCTAAAGATTTCAAAATTGCAATGTGTCCCTTTAAATAGCAGTTCGGCAAATTACAGACTCATTAATTAAGATTGACAGTTGATCGTGAATGTTCATTGGACACAAAAACTGGCTTTCTAAGGATATCGTATCAAACTGTGATTATCCTGGTATTATTGATCATCATTATTTTTAATTATACTTAGCATCTAAATATACCACCGTCTATGTATTGTAGTGTCGTCTGAGTACAACAATGTATCGCAGAATATTATAGAATGATATAATGTATTGCTAAAATTCTTATTTTACGTCAATATACACAACACATGGACATTCATTATTTGGAAATGTCAATAACATTTTAACTTTTACGTTGCATATTGATTATGCACCTTTTCTCTAAAATATGCTTGAGATTTTTGGAGATGCATCTATAGAACGTACTGTATTTGTGTTTTACACCGATCACCCGTTTATGAAATGCTTTTAAAATGTTGATGCATAAGGCAAACAAGAACTTCAAATAGTTTGTAAGCGCATGTTCTTGCAATACTGCGATGTTAATGTCGGCGACAAATTTACGATTTCCGCAAAATAAGCAGCACGTTTGTATTTGCTTCAAGATAGGCAGAAGAACATTTCTGAATCTTGTATGGACTAATGAGCTCCTTTGGACTAATGAGCATCTAACAGCAACATGATCATGTCATGAGGAGAGACTCCTTAGTTTCGAATGAATGTCCATGGGGAATTTCTTATAAAACAGAAATCTAAGAGATTAAAAGCCATGTGCAGGCTAGACAATAAAAAAGAAATCCACAAATGTGGTGTTTTTGACTTAGTATGACATAATAGTTAATTTTGGTGTAAATAAACTTTTTGTACTGTGACCGGTATATAAACAGAAACTAGTAACTGGTGGCTATGTTGTAAATGGTAGCTTTATTTTATCGTTTCCTGCCTTTCTCCATTCGACATAAGATTACGGGGAAAAAAAGCCGGATAAGGTATGTAGAAATAGCATTTTTATGACAATTTGGAGTGTTTGTCATTCAATTACGGATGTGTTATATCCCAAATAAGGGAAGGTATATGCTGCCGTGTGTCTATGAATGTCATATTTTCCTTTTTTTGAGTGCAGAGTGGGTGGGGTAAATGAATTGTATTTGTAGGCAGAGAAACTGATTTTGTTGCTTTCTAGCATGTATTTGCTATATTTTGAGAGGAAATTATATGGTCTTTCAGGAACAGGGCATGTTTATTAGTTTTGAAAAATAGAATGCAAGTTATTTAACGTAATTAGTGTACATGTCTGAAAATAGCCTAAATTTCAAAGAAAACTGTAGATTCCGACCTGAGCATTTCCAAGCTGTGTATACAAAGCAGCTGCAGGTGGAAGGAAGAGGATGCCATTGTATCATTCGGCTTCCTATTAATGAATAGCCTCCTTTAATATAGGTTACACAAGCACTTACCTCCCGTCGGTAACAAAATATTCAGGATGCCATTGTATCATTCGGCTTCCTCGTATGAATAGCCTTTTTTAATATAGGTTACACATGCACTTACCTGCCGTCGGTAACAAAATAGTCAGGGACCCTGTTGGCGTGTAGACATTACGTGGTCCGAGTATTAACTTTCATGCCCCATCCAACCCCTTCTCAAAGAAGCGAAAAAGGGGTTGACTGGGGTATGAAATTAAACCATAATGTCGGCTTAAAAAGTTTGCATATTGCCATATTAAATAATAAATTAAATTTAAACAGTCTTTCGCATATTTTCAGTAAACAATGTTTTTAAACATATATTTATTGTCGAAATATCCGTTATAAAACTATGCTAATATAAGCTTTCCCACCATTAAATGAAATTAAGGCGGGAGCTCGTAATGACAGCAATACTCCTTTTCGGGTTGAATATAAAGCGTATTCTCGAGCGATAAAATATACAATAATACTTGCTTCGATCTTAGAGTAAACAAATATTGGAAATTGTTTCAAATGTATACATTTTAACATTGGAAGTAAACAGACAATACTATAAAGGCCACGGTATCAGCCGAGACCACACATTTGATTACACAAAAGTACACAATTTAAATTGTGCGATAGTGCGTATACGTGTATTTAGGCTATAACGCATATACTGAAACACAAGGTGCATCTTTATAGCAGCTGACGAAGGAATTTTTATTCCGAAAGACCTTTTGCATACATGATATTGTTTTCCTGGTAAAGTAGACACTGTTGTTAGTCTAGGTTAAAATACTCAGTGAGAGATTTTAATACACATTCCGTGATCAAATCACGGTGTAATTACGCTGTATAATTAATACGGATAGCTTACACAATAATCACATAACAACGAAGGTAGAACACTACACTTTAGTTATAGAGTAAGCGTGGTGTAGTTACAGCAAGAAGGATACACACAGCACTCATCCTGATACATTTGACTGTAACATGAATATCAATAGAAAAACACTTGGGGTAAGACTCTCCAGGGAGAGTTCACCAACTGGGAAAGTGAACCGTCTAAGGTCAGCTGGGCCGTCTACTATGTGCAGACCCTTGCAACCCCCCACAAAAACGAAAACTACACTACCCGATTGCTTGCCGTTTCACATTAATCCCAAAACGTCTCTTCGAATAAGTTACTAGAACACGACTAACACATCACTGATTTAAAAATACAATGTTCATCTGCACTGACAGAATCATTGTCACACAAATCGGGTAAACAAAATGTTCCAAATATATTGTCCAACAAAAATTATACACAAAATGCATCACCGTCTTACACGTGTTCGTGTTTGTTTCGCTCTTTAGAGCACAGTATGTAAGCCATTAAAAGAAACCTAAACAGTGTGTTGTACGCAAACACTGAGTTGGGGTCTGTAAATGTTTTTTTTGCATTTGACTAATTTTAACCGGGGTCAATGTGACACATGTTGCAGATGGGTTATGATTCTGCACGAACATTAAATAATTCTCTCTGGTGGATACCTGTTTATGCCAAGGATGCAAAGGAGCCCAAGACAGAACTCTTTCTTAAATAAAGAAATTCGTATCTTTACGTCCTTATGATGTTGAAGTAATCTTATATTTTCTAGTTTTTATAGCAAAATGTTTTAGTAAAACCTATAGCTATATGCAACCGTCGAAAAACATATGACGTAGTTCAACGGCATGCACGATGGGTACACTCCACAATGTTTTAAATTTGAACATACTAAGATCGAAATTTTTATTTCATGAACGTTTTGTTAAATAAGTTTTTGTTCTAGTGAAACGTTTTCGAATTTAAAATACATTGCTTTTGTAATCTACTATTATATTAATATTTACACCGTCGAAAACCCATAACACCGGGATAATAATACATATGACATGGTGTTGGTCTTTACATTGTTAAATATAACAGAAGGAAAAATATAATTAAATCACTTATATTTAATTAATGAAAAAAAAATAACAATAAAAAAAAAGAAAAAGCTGTGTGTGTGGTAGTGATGGTGCGGGTGCGGTGGGTGGGGAGTAGTACTTCTTAGACGATATTAACATATTTGTGTTTCCTAGTTCATTAGCGGGTTAATTTAATTAAACGGGTCGAAATGTATATTGAAATATTAGTGACATATGTTGATCTTTCTCGTTGCAGCTTTGTTCATGAGATATACTATATGTATTGTAGTAGGACAGTAATAAAGAATTAAGTGACACGTGACGAATAGTTTGTAATGCGCTGTCGTCTGGTCACTCTGGCCTTGATTTAATAGAATAGAGTATAGTATGTGTTGTGTTCATATCTGCAGTGGTGTGTTTTGTGTTCGGATATTATATTTCAAAAGAAAAAGGTTTCAAAAGAAAAAGGAAATGTGTATTGGACTTAACTACTGTTTTGGATCTAACTAATCATTAGCAGATTAAGAGGTAAGTACATTTGTGTAGAATAATGGATAGAATGGGCTGATCGTTCAGAGTTAAATGTTTAGCATCATAAATTACAAGACAGGAGAAAGTCATATAAAAAACAAAAATAATAAAAAAAAATATACACGAAATACACGATATACTAACTATTCTAATACACCCGCACTATATAGCCTAGTTAAAATATCTCGTTATATTGAACGATATATCACCGTAATTTTTGCAACGTTAGGAGAATAAGCATTGCGCATTGCGCATTACGCATTGTAACGTATGCAACGTTAGGAGAGTAAGCAAAGCAATGCGAAAGATTTCAGATGTGTGCGTTATTTTCACATTTTAGAGTATTGGAATAGAAATAGAACATCGTTTACGGTGAATTAGCTATAGTATATCACAGTTTGTCGTTCAATTGTAAGCAATAATTTCACTCGCCCTTCGAGCTCGTGAAATTAATGTTTACAATTGAACTCCAAACCGTGATATATTAAACGATAATTCACAGTAAACGATGCTCTATTTCTTAAGTATAAGCTCTTAAAGGAACATTAGAAAAGACAAAGTAGCATGGTGTTCTATGGTATCACGGTACTTAAAGGGTACACGAAAATAAAACAAGTGAAAACAATATGTAAAGATAATGAAACATAAAATGCTTAAACTCCCCGGTGGTACCTTTTGCCCTGACCGTTCCAATACGGTACCCCTGTTGTCAACCTTTACATGTTTGTGATGTGCTTTTTTACTAAATATGTTTGTGATGTACTTTTTGAATCGCCTTTGATTTGTAATACTTGTTGAGTGACTGTATTCTGTGAATCCTACTCTTCCTGATGGACTTATAACATTTTTTTCCTTCTGTATCCTTCACTTAAATTGTAAAGATATACAATTTAATCAATTTTACATAGAAAAAATCACGATTAGATTTGAAAAGAAGGGTCCCCTCATTGAGCTCGTTATGTTTGAAGTTCTAGGATATCATCGCATGCAAACATTGTTGATCATGTTTTTGTTAGAAACTGGTATAATATGGACTAAGTGGCCATTGATCAACATTAGTGTATGACAGATTCATCAGAATTACTATTAATGAATGTTATAAAGAAAGATAAAAATATCGGACAGGGAAAGCAGCATTCAAGGACGACAGTCAACCACAAAACACAAAAACAAACACGCAAACAGACAAACGATAAGGCAAAAGTAATAAAAAATGCAAACGACATCACAAACACAAAAGGGTTGACAACAGGGCTACCGCCTTGGCACGGTCAGTGACAACAAAGGCCAGTGGGGGTTTAAACCGGTTCTAGGGTGCACCAAAACTCACACTTACCCTTCTGTCATCCCATTAAAACAGGACAGTGTAAATAAAGAAATCCCCGCCTTGATCTAATCTCTAACCAACAATGCAGCATCAATCATGTCAATAGGCAATATAAGTAAAACACAAATATGCTCGTGTAAATATAATACAAAAACACAATAGCCTTTAAAGCCACAATGAAGGTACTCAGTGACTTGGCAGAAGCCAGAGCAACAAGAGAATAAACCATTAAGGGCACGACAAGAAAGACCATAGACAGACATCAAACGCCACCGTCCCATTGGGCTTTAGGTAGGAGTCATCATAGGGTACAGAGCCTGTCCGGTCATGGTCCAATTAAAGAGGAAAGCATAGTGGCGAAATGCAAAAGGGTCCACTACCAAGCATGCAGTACGTTGCAAAATGATAGGGTCATCAGTATGAAAGTGATCATGACCAAGAATCGTCCGAAGTTTATAAATCACATCACCATAATAGCTAGTTTACAGAACAAACAAAGAATGATGTTTTGTTTATAGAATAAAGGTATCAACAAGTTATCATGCTGACATATTAACTGCAATTAAAGAAAAATCCATCTATTTTGTTCACAATGCAAAGAGAATAATAAATGGGTATTTTCATGACACCCTATATCAGGCCTGAGACGCCATATCAGCCCTCGAGCTGAGAGCTTTAGCTCGAGGGCTGATATGGGTGGAGGGCCTGATGTAGCGTGTGATATGAAAATACACATTTTTATTCTGTTTATCATATACTTCAGCAATGACTTTGTTGAACTGCCAAATTCAACTAATTTACTGCGCTTTTTTTCCAAGGAGAATTAATAAATGTAATCACATTTGTATGTTTTTAATTCACGTCTGTCGCGTAAACTTGTGTAGATATAAACGACATTTCTTTCCGAAATTTGATTTAAAATGAATGTCATTGACTTTGAAATTGTCTAATTCAGAAAGTGAATGGTCACAAGTGGTTATTTTATCCACGGATGGTTCTATATAATTGAGTTTATTATAAAGTTGTTAAACTATCTTTGTGGTCCGTGTATTATGCCTTTTTAATTTCTTTATTTGACTTTTATCTATCTATCATCCATTTTATTTCATCCTCATTACTAGTCAAGTCATTTCCGTAGAGTTATGGTCAAAGATGACAGCTCAACGTACACATGTAGATGTATCGCCAATAATCTGGCGCGAAAGCAGGATGACAAACAGACGACAAACGATACGAGTGACACATCGTATACAATCGTAACTAATCGGTAATTTCCGTATCACTCCGCTGAAAGAATCATAAAGAATATTCGGTTATTTCCGTGATATGACATTTTTTAACCGTGTGATGAAGCTTTATTGCCCGGCAACTACATCCTGATTGATATGACTGCCTAAGTCTATATCGTAACAACGTATTTATATGGAAGTTTGTGATAAAATCTCATACTCAACGAGTACTAAGATAAATGAATACAATTATTGAAGCAAATTGTTCTGCATATTACCTAATTTTGATTATATCGCACCAATACTACATTTTAAACCTAAAAATATATGCAGGGAAATGCGATTGTAGAGATAAGAGAATCAGGCACTTCTGAAAACACCATGAGAGAAGTGAAAATCAAATAGAGTATATTAATACCTATATATACGCATATAAACATGTCAATATTCCCGATCACCCGTGAAATTCTCTTAAACATACGCTTGAGCAGTAAAATACAATACAAATCTCTTATTACTCTGTTTTAAAACACACTTTTAGATATGTGTATTTCTCCCTCATAACATTAGATATAATAACCATGATAACATACACTGTTCTTAGATAAAATATTTAGTAATATAACTAACATAAATAAACATGTACACTGTAGAACTTAAATAAAAAGAAACAAAAAAATAATATAAAAATGCTTACCTGTGAAATGTAAGTCGTTTCATCTCTTTTAAATCCATCTTCTATATACTGACTGTATCAATATGTTTTTTAAAGTGTCAAAAACGCCCACTAATACACTAAACCACCAGATGCTAAACCAGATGCACCAGCTGTTATTTAGACAACGGGTGGACGAGTCTATTTTGCCAATTAGGGGTGATAAGTTATCTGTCGCTATGAAGAGTTGGTTTAATTGAATCAGTATTTTAATTACAATAATTCCAGTATGTGAATTACAAGAAATCAATATTGTAAATTTAATAAGATTAAACAAATGAATTTGTTGGAAATTATTGTCACAATGACAAAAGAGTAATATAGAAAATTTAAAAAAAAATCCTAAATACCTATAGCGAAAATGGTATCTTCCAGAAATTATAATTTGGATTTAGTTGAATTTTAGCTGTGTTTCAAGCCTTATGGAAGAAATATATTATTTGCGATGTATTATTTCCACGGATTTAAAGAAATTGAAGGTAAGAATGAATATTTATTATTTTTTAAGTTGCTAATATATAAAAAAGTGAATATTAAATAATACAGCAGGTGCTTGATTTATACTAATAAACCACCGATTTATCGTGTCGTTATGTTTTATAGAGTATACATTTGCATAATATAGCAGTGGCATTTCAGTTGTATATATATATATATATATATAAAAATGTTATTTCGGATTAAAAGTTTCTTTAATATAATACTGCATACATGTCCGTCCCTCTCTCTCTCTCTCTCTCTCTCTCTCTTTCTCTCTCTCTCTCTCTCTCTCTCTCATGGGATAATGTAGGGTCTAATATATAAGGACTCTGGATAATGTGAACTATCGAGTTTTATTTTTCACTGCCAGTTGTTGCAACTTTATTTAGAGTGAAAAAAACTGTTAATTTTAAATATTTAACTTTAACTTGGAAATGTCCTAACTAAGAAATTGAGTGGTAGTTTTTGAAAATCGGTCAAAATCGGTTATTAAGATATATATCGTTGTTTTGACATACACAGACATACGGATAAGGGATGCACGGGCGGATTCATTCGTATGCGAATTAAAATATCAAGTACTACATATAACGCGTAGCTAGAATTTGACAAATTGAAGTAAACCGTACATTAATTTATATATAGCCACATAGGACATCATTCTAAAAACAAAATTACAAATAAATGAAAGTTTAAAACCAGACAATATTATTAAATTTCAGATCGTGTTTAGTCATGGCGTGTAATACTTGTAATGCGTGTAATGCACTTGAAGAGTAAAGAAAGTCATCAATGGGGTTACATTTGTACGTGCTGTTCGATGTAAAATTACTTTGAATAAACGCAGACTTACTGTTATCTTTAACAGTTTGCATTATACACTATTATAGATAAACATCACGCAAATAAACGCAAGGTAGTAATTCCGGATTTGTATTTTTTTAGAATTGTTCAGCGACATTATTTCTTTATTAACTTGATAAAATTAAACTAAATAAGCCATAGATCACATAAAGAATTTACACTGAACATTTAAAATAAAAGACCCGAGAAGGTATATCTATCCCAACTATGGTTACGCGCTAGAGATAGCAATTTTAAACTTGGCGGTAAAAAAATCGTAATAGAATGCGTTCTAACAAGCCTAGTCTTCCGTGTATTCCAGTCGTAATTGTGGAATTGTTCAAATACATTATTGTTGCATTAACTTGATAAAATAAATTAAATTTTAGGTCTCCCTAAAATACATCCTCAATAACATCAGTAGGGATGTTTTCTACCAACCATATTAAGTTCACGACATAAGACTTCGCTCCGCTTCATAATGCTATGCATCTATGCATTTTGCGTTACAAAAGTGAGAATTTCAAAGTAACTATTCACTGCCACCTGACAGTTATCCATATCGTACAAACTCGATAACTTCCGTAGACTATCGGAACTTGAGGCTGTTCCGAATCATATAATTGCGGTGTTAGGTATAGTTGCATGTGAAATGGATACTTTCTGCATGAAAACAAAATAGAATCTAAAAACACGTCTGCATTTTAGAGTGCGTCCATAGTAATTTCAATAAAATAACATGGTTATTCAGCGGTTTATATGTGGGAAAGGGTTGAACACGTGACGAAATCAGCTTAATCTCTCTGGTGGCTGGTCCGAAAATATGTAAATAAGTTTGAGCAGACCAGTAGGTCATATACCGGTATTGCATTTCCCACAGGCCTCCATTATAGCCATTTGGCCTACAACCCCTATTCCTATATCCGAACTGATGATAAAACCTAAATGTTTTTAAAGAACTATCTTAGAGACATTCAAAAATGACCAGCAAATTGGGACTATTGTATTGCGTTCAGCCTTTTATATTGCACTGAAGGTGGGCACCCACAGAATGGCAGTAAAGAAATTTTACTTTTTGCAAATATACTCTAAGTACAATTGTACCCATAAAAATGCAAATTTCAGTCAACATATCCTTACTGAACATGTTTTATGTTGGAAAATATATTTTTTGGATGTTTTATGGGGATTTGTTATGATTTGGATAATTTTATCAGAATCTACCTTACAATCTGACTATATGCCCTAATAGACCTATACTTTTTTCAACCAATCAGAAGCCCCAAATCAATAGTGGTATGGGTGCCAGTAAGCGAGTTGTCTACTATACTGTCTCTGTTTAAAAGAAACTAACCCGCCAAATAACTGCACAATTTCACTACAAAACCGATTATTTAAACACAATCCAGATGTTCGGGTCCGTATCTAGCCCTATAAAACGGTTGCGGTAGTGCATTGATAGGGTAAAATAGTCCGTTTTCAACTAAAAGGATTAAACAATGTGTTAATGAAACCAGTCATTAACTATTATGCGTTGAGCGAGCGAAACGAGCGAGAAGATTTTTTATACTGAGGGCGTGCATCGAAATTGTTTAACACAAAAAGGATTTAACAATATGTTAATTAAACCAGTCATTATCCATTATGCGTCGAGCGAGCCTACCGATCGAGAAGATTTTTTATACTGAGGGCGTGCATCGAAATTGTTTAACACAAAAATGATTTACAATATGTTAATTAAACCACTCATTAACCATTATGCTTCCAGGGAGCGAAGCGAAAAAGAAAAAAATTATACTGAGAGCGTGCATCGAAATTGTTTGATATTTTACCTACAGTAACATGGACATACATGCATGATCCGGACATGATCCGGAAACTTTATGGGGGGGGGGGGGGGGGGGGCGGGGGGGGAGGCTGCGCTAAGGCGTACGATATACTAAAATGTACGTATGTGGGGGGGGGGGGAGGGTGCGCTAAGGCGTACGATATACTAAAATGTACGTATGTGGTAGATAACTCGAAAGTATATGAAAGTAAGTATGAAACTAACATGTTTTCTAACTCGTATGTACCTGATACGTATGTTACTGGGCTTATATTACGGTAGCATAAAGTACGGCTGTCACAGTCACATCGACACGTGTCAGTATTACTAACGTTCGCGTTAGCTGTCTCGTTCGACGTATATGTGAGCATCATCATCATATAATCTTGATATTTGTTTTAATTCATATTTCATATAAATCATATTTCATATTTTAATATGAAATAGTTCATATCCATTAAACATATTTTCAGGAGTGTGTGGTTAACATAAACACGTATGTTAACATAAACAAGTACGCTACTTAACGACTTAACAGATCAACCTAAATTGTTGACATAGTTTGCACGTGTATTTACAAGAATTTGCTTATAGTCTTTTTCAGAAACCAGAAACATAAGGAAGAAGAGACAGGTGGATCACATAACGATTCTCCTAAGCATATACCACTTATGAAACAGAGCGAACATGTTTTTTTATTATGTATTGCCTTATGTTAAATTTGATATTTCGACTTGATTGATGTTCATATTGGTGCTGCTACTACTACTGCTGCTACGACTGTTACTGCTGCTAATGCAACTACTGCTGCTTCTGCTACTACTACTACTACTATTACTACTACTACTACTACTACTACTACTGATGTTGCTCTGCTGCTACTTATACTGCTAATGCTGCTGTTCTGCTGCAGCTACTACTATTTATACTGCTGCAGCTTCTACTACTGCTGCTGCTGCTACTAATAGTACTACTACTACTGCTGTTGCTACTACTAGTCTACTACTGCTACTATTTCTACTATTACAAACATTATTATTATTAGTAGTAATGGTATTAGTAGCAGTAGTAGTAGCAGTTCTAAAAGTAGTAGTAGTAGCAGTAGTAGTGTAGTAGCAGGAGCAGTTGTTTAAGGTATAGTATTATCATCAATGAAAGCCGTAGTAGTAGTAGTAATTGTTTTGGTATTTATATGCACTCGTTCTTCATCGTATTACGCTCCTAAAGTCTCGCAATATTGTTACGCTGAAGAAATCATGCATATATCCCCATACATATCTAATAACCTATAATTATTCAAAAAAATATACCACTTTTAAGTTAGAGAGATTTCTCTTTAACTTCAGGATGTATCTCTTTTTAACGAGATATCTCTGTTCTTTGAGAGATATCTGTTTTTAAGATATCTCTCTCGCTCTGATGACTTTTGTGTATTCGTGTCGATAAGAAAGCTCATTCGCCACTGTATTGGTAACAAATTGGCGAATACTATCCCACATATTGTAGGTTAAGCACATATGTCACCAGGGAAGCTATATTATTCAGGATACTTGTGATTGAAAAAATTCATTGTTCACCGTCTAGATGTAATATGCGTTGTTTTTAGTGTAGACCCATGCCTGTTACAAGAAAAAGGTTACCATGCTAAAGCACGATAAAATATAAGTTTTATCACTTCGAGATGAAAATAAATCCTATATTCACGACAAACCAACAAATATCCTCTATACATTTTATTTAAATTATGTAGTTATTCGTTTAAAAAGTGTCTCGTCAGTTGATTGCGTAAATCACAAAAACTACATATTCATGGTCTTTTCTTCTTATTGTGACAAAACGAAGAAATTACCTCGTTATTACATGAATAGGATTTACACATGACTCAAAACACAGTTTGTTGTTGCTTGGCACTACTGCGGCATTGGATAGGATCTACAAAAGGCTCAAAAGGCAGTTTGTTGTTACTGGGCACTACTTCTGCAAAACGAGGAAATTTCCTCGTTTTTACATGGATAGGATTTACACATGACTCAAAACACAGTTTGTTGTTACTTGGTTCTACTGCGGCAAAAAACGAGGAAATTTCCTCGTTTTTACAGGGATGGGATCTACAAAAGTTTCAAAACGCAGTTTGTTGTTACTGGGCACTACTGCTGCAAAACGAGGAAATTTCCTCGTTTTTACATGGATAGGATTTACACATGACTCAAAACACAGTTTGTTGTTATTTGGTTCTACTGCGGCAAAAAACGAGGAAATTTCCTCGTTTTTACAGGGATGGGATCTACAAAAGTTTCAAAACGCAGTTTGTTGTTACTGGGCACTACTGCTGCAAAACGAGGAAATTTCCTCGTTTTTGCATGGATAGGAATTACACATGACTCAAAACACTGTTTGTTGTTACTTGGCACTACTGCTGCAAAACGAGGAAATTTCCTCGTTTTTATACACATGATTCAAAATACAGTTTGTTTTTACTTGGTTCTACTGCGGCAAAAACGAGGAAATTTCCTCGTTTTTACATGGATATCTACAAAAGACTTAAAACACAGCTTGTTGTTACTGGGCACTACTGCTGTAAAACGAGGAAATTTCCTCCTTCTTCCATGGATAGGATTTACACATGACTCAAAACACGGTTTGTTATCACTTTTACTGGGCACTACTGAGGCAAAACGAGGAAATTTCCTCGATTTTACATGGATCGGCATAACTGCGACAAAACGAGGAAATTTCCTCGCCTTTTGTACATGTACTTTAATTTGATTGTGTTTGTTCATTGTACATACCTTTTAATAATAAAAATTGATACTATATATTGTTTTACTTGGCACTACTGGGCACGACTGCTGCAAAACGAGGAAATTTCCTCGTTTTTGCATGGATAGGATTTCCACATAACTCAAAACACTGTTTGTTGTTACTTGGCACTACTGCTGCAAAACGAGGAAATTTCCTCGTTTTTATGCCATGAAAATGCGAGGAAATTTCCACGCTCGTGTCAATGTGGCCTCTGCATGGAGCATATTTTAGCTCTTGGATAGCACGTTTTTTTGCAAAGTGAAAATTGGGCGGTGTTTATTTGCATTTTTACCCTATATAAAATGCTCATTTATATAGTGAAAAAGGGATTTTATTGGCAAATCCCTTTTTATTCTGGCGCCTCTTCATAGAAGTCAGGTTGGATAGTCCTTGTCGCAGAAGAGTCCTTAAATTACTTTTATATTTGGAAAGAAGATCAGGGTTACGATAATAAATTTTGCAAAGGTTTTACGAAGTTTATGGTAACGGTAACACTGATTGAGTAACTTTTTAGTGATACAAAGATTACGAATATTAAAGTCCTCAACTCGAGTACATGCTCTTGAAAAACGAATAGGTTGAGACACATACACCCCATAAGAAGTTGCTCGGGGAACATGCCCATCCAAGTGGGGATAATTAACAATGTCAAAATTAAAATCATATCTCTTGTCATAGATTTTGCTAATTATTTCACCATTTTCAATCGAGAGATCTAAATCAAGAAAATAAGCGTTAATATCATTCAATGTAGTGTAAACTGCATTTATGGAGACTAGGGTTGTGGATTTTTTAAGATCTTAAGAAAATGATCACTGCTATTGCATGTTTTTGGAAATGTCCATTTAATTACGATAAACATACTTTTTTCAATTATTTATTCTGTGTATCTAAAGTCACTACATCTACAAAATAACTATCGGAGTGTAGTAGAGATGCAAATGGTTTTATAGATTTTACCGTGATATCATAGAACCCTCGTTATCATATGAAACCAGTATACCTGAGCATCTGTACATGTGCTAAGATCTGCACTATTTTGTAACTTTAGATAAATAAAACATTTGTTACACAAGTCAACGTATGAACCTGTCTAATAATAATGTTTACAAATTTACGTATCTTTTGTAAACGCGTTTTTGATGAGAGCGTAAGCAGTAGTTTTAATTTTAAAATACTTGATCTTTGAAAGTAGTATTTCTTTATAATCCTTTTCCTTTCATTATTAAAAAGGGACATTTTAAGAGATAATGGCATCGATCGCCATCATCATTAAGGATACACATGAGTATGTTTTGTCCAGAGACATCTATACTCTGCCAGCGGCCGGTTTCTACCGGAAAATAAAAATCAGAATGTAAGTCTCTATATATACATGTATAACAAGGTCGGTATGATTATCAGCTTATGAGGAAATGGACTTATTTTTTTCTGTCAACTATGATCATGAAGCAGTTATTCATTAACTGTCTTTAAACAGCTGCATCGTATAATCTCGTACTTAACAACATTGCACAACTGCCAATCGTCATGAGGTATCATCATTAAACATTATCCTTCATATTTTTAAAATGCTTACCAGGCCTAAGCATATCCTCGACATTTTTGCTTACGACTACTTAACGGCAGTTTACTACGCATATCAGTAAAACATTATATATTTGGCATAATCATTTGTTAGCTATAAAAAGGTATTCAAACTGCAACAAAATCTACAAACCTTTTCCGCGACTTTGATAACATTTGTAAAAGACGAACACAACTTGTTTAGACAGTTACACTATGTGGACTTGTCAACAAGTTTGTGAAGCACTCATTTGAAGGTAATATTTTCGTCAGGTATGGAACTACCGTTTATATACAAAGTGTTGGTATCCCCATGTGAAAAAAAACTGCTGGAGTATAGCAAAATGTTGATGTGTTGCATTCACATTCCTTAGGAGTATTATGTACTATATCAAGGTCAGAAACTATTTTGTTGTAGTTGAAAATAATATTTATAATAGGCTTTTTTATACTTATAACAAATAACAGGACTTCGGAATTTTGGAAATATTTTGGGATAGAATCAACAACATGAGTATCCCGAAAAATACTAAGCATGTCAATGAAATCAATACCTTTATTAATATACAGTAGTTTTAGAAAATGCCTGACGTGATCAGACTCCTTGTCAATATGGGGTCGGAGAACATGTTGTGTGTAGCTTTGAACTATCGAAGCAGTGTTATACAAGGGATCTGTACGAATGAACATTTTGCTGGCTTCCTCGTCGATCAACTTAAGTGAAGAAATGGACAAAGAGATAAGCCTTGAAAGCATAGAGTGCTTACCAGACTGTTTAAAAATAGTATGGAAATCAGCGACAGAAATAATTACACGCGATTTACGTTTGATGTTACTATTACGCCTACGACCATGAGACCTAGAAACTTTAGAAAAAATGTCAATATTAGGTTCTTTAGAAATATTTCCTTCTTGATAAATATTTTCATTAAGGCCGAGTGGATAAGGTGACTGTAAGTTTTTCATCCACTTAAGTTCTGCAATATGTCTAGCTTTTATTTTGAAGCTTTTAGTGGCATCATTTTAAAAAAATATGTATTCAACCGGTTGAACAGTTACGTAATTAAAATTACAATCTGAATGACGAAAGTGTTGGTACAAGTATTTTTTTAACTTTTTAGGATTATTGCATTATATCTGTGTTCACGAAATCGAACTTTTAAGGATCGACCTGTTTGTCCAACATATTGTATATCGCAACGTGGTGCATTTCAAGTCAGAACATAAATGACGTGAGTAGTACGTCAATCAACATTTGAAGCTAGACATACATTAAACAATCTTCCATTAACAGCTGATTTAATGGTGGAATTGCACGATAAATAATTGCAACAAATGCACCTTAGCATTGCACTTATTAATAGAGAGAAACACCCTGCGTCTTGAATGAACTAAATGATTTCTGAAAGGAGACTTTATATGGTATTTCCTCAAAAATGTGATCCTAGAGGAGTTACGGAACTTTTGAGCCATTATTAAAAATCCTAGTAATATTATTAGAAGGAACATGAAACGAGGTTGCCGAATGAAGATTTAAAGGAGTAAGGCGTACATATGGTTAAGTTCTAAGAAATGAAGAGTTATTTTGTGGAATTTGTATTGATGACGCAGAGAGTAACCGAAGAGGTGTAAGATTTATTTTTAAAGTTTTAACTAAAAGACTCATAATTGTTTTTATGGAGAGCAATACCATTCTGTGAAAAGCGAAATAAGGGCCAATAAGTATTTATTAGAGATACGAAATAGAATCGTATCAAAGATCCATAAGAAATATTATTAGTAAACTTACGGACTGTCAAAAGAGGTCAAAACTCACGTCAGTGTCTAGTAGATCTAGTACAAGATAATGAGGAAAGTTAAGGAAAACCCTAATAAAATGGGTCAAAATGTCGATGAGCACAAAACCTTCAACGCGGTATATATGAAACACACGTGTTTAAGGAAAAACTGGATCAATGAATGTCATACAATCCCTGTAGGATGTAAAAATAACAATATTGATTGGATGTACGGGGAGACTTTTTACGGTCGCCACACGGCACAAACAACACTATTGTGTAGTGCAAGCCAAACATTTGTTTTGAACGGCGAAAGGGGTCCGGGATATGCTCGGGCTTCCAAACACTATATCAGGAAACAAATGTGGAACGGTTCCGGCTTCCGAGCTTCAACCTGGCTACGCACCTGGATTTCGTATCTCTGTTTCATTCCTACTCACGATGACGTAACGCAACTTTACACGACGTCACTTTTTCAAACCGTAGCGTCACAGAACAGGAGTAAATTATAAACAATGGATTTAAACATGACGTGGAATAGATTGCTCAGTAGCCTAAAGGTAAACACTTCAGCTTAATATTACAATGTCATATTTTTAAAAGCTGAATCAATAAGAACAACCGACATTCAGCTGAAAAAAAAGCTTGGCGTAGCTGGCCGATTTTAGGTTTTAGACCTGAGCAATTGCACACCCGATTACCGACAGCCGTAGGTACAGTTCGGCAGCCGTAGTTACAGTTATCGGTAAAAAAAAACAAGTTTCAAAAGGGTAAGTAAATCTAGTTTCATGACTTGTTAGCCTTAAATTATTAGAAAAGTGAATCGGCCATTTTAATTTGGAAGGAATGTTGCGTATGTCACCTGATTCCCGTGAAATGTGAACCAATATTATGCGAGTTACGGTAGGTTAAATGTTGAAATTAAGCTAAAAAATGTGATTGTAGAAAGTTAGAGAACTGGTACTCGGTAAATCGTCAAGGTTAAGAGATTTCAGACACACTGCCATAAAATATAATATTTTCTGAATAAACAGTCCACATTTTAGCCCACAGAACATTTTATTAAAATAATTGTGGGTTTTTAAACTCGACCGAGTATTGAAAAATGGCAGGAGCATGATAAAGTTCCATTATTTATTGGCAAGTAGCTAGTACAGTTTCGAAAAATGGCAGGAGTATGGTACAGTTACAAAAACATCGGACGCTAGAGTCTTCTCTCCTTTGGTATAGTGGTGTACCAAAAAGGTTTTCAGCCCGGTTCTCCAGTGCTTAAATGCAGCTACGCCACTACAAACATATTTTTTTAGGAAACGTACTGTAAATATCTAGGCCTATACCTTTGCCCGGAGTAGATTTTGTTTTTGAAAATGTGTGATTTGGCTGATCGGTTCAACTGAAATTAATTTAATTCAGAGCTTACTGAGGCATGTGAAATATAATAAACGGTCAGTAAAGATTCTCATCGATATAAGTTTGTAATTAGAAGGATTGCTACGCGGTTTTATACAATTTGTGACCCATCATTGACGTGTTATACTTTGATAACATCACAAAAAATGAAAAACAATCCTTAAATTTAAACATCTTTTTCATTTGTATGACAATTTACGTCATATTATGAAGGAAGTCCAGAATCTTAATACTATTTTGTTCAAGTTGCTGTAAAATGTGCTTCCGGGATATTAGCGGGATTTAATTACGGATATTTCGACAATAAAACACGTTTAAAAACATTGTTTACTGAAAAACTGCGATAACTCGCTTAACATTACCTATAAAAAATGTAATTTTACAATTTTGCAAACATTTTATGCTTAAATTAAGGTTTTATTTCATACCCCAGCTAATTCCGTTTTCGCTTCTTGGAGAAAGGTTTGGATGGTTCGATTTCTGTAAATAATCTGCAGTATATAAGCTCCCCACTATGAACTGGATTGCACAACTATTTTATATCTATAGTTGATACATTAGTAGTGGTACATGTTCTTGCATTTGCTATAAATGTAAACGTAAATATACAAAGTAAGGATTTATCGCAAATGCAAAGGAACATGTACCACTACTAATGTATCAAATATATATAAAACTCGAACAGGAAAAGAAGCATTCAACCACAAACACACACAGAAACAAAAAACAGCTTTAAAGATGAATAAAAGGCCAAATAAGACATAACAAACACAAAAGGGTTGACAATAGGGCTACCTTAAAAAGGCCACTGGGGTTTCAAAACTGTTGACCTCTTGAATTTCCGAAATCAAGTTAATATGAAGAAGGCACTGCCTCATGGTTTGAGTAAATAAAATGGTTAAATTTTGCATATTATATTACTCATACTGAAATATAATAAAGGGATTTTCTAAAAATTGCTCCGTTCTTGGTGTCACACAAAAAAACAATCCACTACTATTTACATACAAACTTTGCGGCCATCACCTAAAAAAATAGCGAATTCGACAGCATATTCAGTCAAATCGCATGGGATAAGCACATTCATTTCCAAATCAAAGCATTCACTGCATTGTAATGTTGGCAGGTTGATTTTTTTCCCTAGCCTGATCATTTTGTGAAAAGAAGCGCGAAATCTATCTAATTTGTTGGAAAAGTATTGAACGATTTATTGTTTAAAGCGATATTACTCAGTACGTCGATACATTGTTTTTATGGGAGGAGGGTAATATGAAACATTTTATATGAACTTTCTTCTATAAAATCATCCAGAACAAAACAATATTGAGAAATGAAAAGGGGGAAATGTTGTTTTACAGTAATAATAATAATAATAATAATAATTGTAATTGTGAAGAAAATTGGCCTCCATGCGAACAAATGACCAATTTTGAATTGTGAAGTAACTAAATTTCGATCCCCGTTATAGAAGGGAAAAAAGCCATGATTGGATGCTTTCAGTTGTGCACCATGTTTCAGGTGTTAGTACTTGAATAAGCATGATTTGTATGAGACTTCTAAAGATGATCCAATATACTTCTATTTCCTTTGTACATGCATTCAGTTGGCAGCAACGATCGGGTGGGATGGAACAGAAATGATCGCTACTCTAATGTATTCTATGTTTTGAATTGTTTCATGTGATACTGAATAAGTGTCATTTTGAACATAGGCTGGATGTGTACTTTAGTTATATGCAGGTACAGTCAAAACATATGTGCAATGACTTCCCATTGTCGGTTCACGTGTATTACACAGGGTTTGTTTAAAAGTAAGTGATTATTTTCCAACAAAACGTCAGTGCCTTGTAAAAGGGTACTTTGGCTTCTGTGAAGGTCTCAGTACAGAATTACTTCCCTTGGCCATGACGGTAGAAGATTCCTACACCGTAAAATACTAGGGCTGTGTTAATCGGTTTGCTATCAACTTGGAAACATTTTGTGCATCCGTTCTCTTACTTCTGCCTTCAGGTGACAAAATTTGAACATGTTCATGACTTCTGCCAAGTTTGGATGCCACTAGGTGATTTTCGAGGAAGATATGACAATTTGAAAATGGGTAGGAATACACTTGAATGTTAGTGAAATGGAGTTAGTTTTGAGAGGTGCTGAGAAAGACTGGAATTATAAAAAAAATTCTGGCCAACTTCTGATTTTTTGTGGATATTCTGAGCTTCAGAGGAAGGTTTGCAGATTGAGAGGAGATTTTACAGTATGTTTGAAGTGGTCCACAAGTGAGGGTTTCTATATATATTATATAGTGTTGATAAATTCACTAGTAAGATGTATGTGCAAAATATTACTAATGAGCTTTTGCTTGCAAATTGAAAATTGTCGGTCATATTGTCTGCTGCTGTTTTTTTACATTGAAGCAGAACTGACTCAGTGTAGCTGAATTGTATGCGTTTACGTATATCATTAAAAGCTTCGAGTCTACATATTTTGCATTATTTTTACCTTTTTGAGTGTTTCTTGTTTCTAAATGAAATATACCCAAACAAATCTAACAACTTTCAACTTTGACAGCTGGTTTGACAGTGTTGTTGTTGAACAAATAGACGACACCTACAGCCCACATATCTACATAAATATTCATTAAAAATAGCACATGAAAGGATAAATGTGGAAATCATCGAACACGATAAATATGAAAATATTCATAATTTTGATAGAGCATCATCAAACAAATCTGACCAATCAGTGACCAGAAATAAAACATACAAATACATTCTGGTCGTTGATAAACTCGGTCTTTATCCTTGTTGTTCAACCAAGTTTAGTGCTATAATTAAGGTATCTATAGTGTGATTCTTTTAAAACCCTGCATAGTTCATCCACATTCATGCAAACTGATTCAATATATGCATCTTTCAAAATTAAAATCATAAAAAGTATCGTCTTTTTACTCTGATAAAGATTTTAATTTTACTATAGAACCTAAGGATAAAAACCGAGTAACACACATTTTATCACCTACTGAAAATAAGATAAAATATCAACATCTCTGCAATGGAAAATCATGAATTGCGATCTTGATTTGATTGATCTGATAAAGCTTTGAAATCATACTAGAATTGATTGATCTAAATAATCCTCAGCATACAGCCCACATATCGTGAATATTCATTAAAAATACATATGAAAGTATAAATGTGGAAATCACCGAACACGATAAATACAAAACTATTGCGATCTCGGTTTGATTGATTTGATTAAGAGGTTCGATTGATCTGACTTAGCCTCATCCTAAGATGTTTGATTGATCTGATTGAGCGTCATGATATCCTAAGAGCCTTGACTTATCTAATTAAGGGACTTGATTTATATGATTAAGCCTCAAAATAAGACGTTTGGTTGATATGATTAAGCCTCATCCTAATACGAGGTTTTATTGATTTGACTTAGGTCTCTTGGAAGCAAAAACACCAAACTGTGCTCTGTTTCCAACAATGCAACTTTACGGGCAGGTAACTCTAGCTGTTTGACGAAGATTTTTATTGCCTTAATATGGCGATTTCAGAAAAATCAACAACGCGTTAGCCGTAAGTGGAGCTTACACTTGCGGAAAGCTTTTTAAAATTCGGGAATCAATCTGTTTTAGTCTATAAAACGTCCAGAGAGATCCTTTATAAATTACTGTGTAAGCAATTCCATGCTTCTTCCTAAGGAAGGTTTTCGTTATCACAAACTAAGTAGATCTTTCTCAAAGTTATACCGCCACAACGAAAACCTATTGAAGTACGACACCAACCTAAATACATTTCAGCGACTATGAATATCACAACCTTCATTTTATGGAAATGTTATCTATAAACTTCATAAATTTAAAAGGTCTGACGGGTTTCCTGACCATTTTACACAGTTAATCATAGAAATGGTCAGAAAAAGGATACCCTTAAGTATGGCAATGCACTAAATGCGTAGTGATTGAGTCCTGTACAATCAGTCAATACGCTTCATATTTTCTCTTGTGCGATGACCGGACAACCTCATGGGGCTCTATGATTTTACCTTCTGAAACCATGAAGACTGTGCCTGCTGAAACCTTGAAAACGGCGGCAGGTACATAAACTGTCGTCCTACAGGTTGTTGGTCGTACCCTAGATTGGGTTTCATCGGCTGCAACTGCTAGGGATGTTAAGTACGATTGTGGATGCATCCAGGTGTTTCTAATTATGTTTTTTTTTAAAAAGCGAGGGTTCAGTGCAAAACTATTGTATCTCCTTCTTTATTCATATGTAGTTACAGTTGTTTTTCACTGACCCGTCGAAATGTTTACAAAACAATTTAAGGACTATTGGATAGCCATTTTAAGAACAAGTTCAAAAATGGAATGGTATGGTCAAGTGGAATTTTCAACGAAATGCCTTTTTTAGACATGAGCAATGTCAACCATATAGTACATGACAGTAATTCAACACTATTGATGTGAACATAGGAATACTTATATATCGGAAATGGTACCCTTTATGTTCGAAAAGTTTCGTACAAATTGATCCATAGAATATTCCACGTATCCATCTACAGCAGACGAGATTCATTATTTCAAAATAAGGTAAAAATGAGATATAGGGTCCTATAGAAACCACAGCGTCCGAACGCAATGACATCGTAGGTCCGCACTGTACTGCAAACAAGGAATTGAAAATACAATGAAAGAGACAAAAAGAGACAAAAAACAACAAAAAGGGTGGTGAAGACAGGTTAACCGACTTGTAACGGTCAGTAGGCAATACGGCCTACTGGTTAGCCTGAATCGATTTTATATGCGCACAATCCTCGCTATTATCCTGTCTTCAGCGCCCAAATAGACAAGACAGTGTAAACAAAACTACATCCCATCAAAAGGAATTCTCTAACCATAACGTCCACATCCAGAGAAACTAACTAAAAAAATAATAAACATCTCAGGATGTATCCAGAATCGTACTGAGCAACCATAGTAGTTGCAGCTAAAGAGAAAACCAATCTAGGGTACGACTAGAAAACTCGAGGGACGAAAGCTCATGCACCCACCTCCCTTAGTTGGGGTTTCAGTAGGTACAATCATAGAGTCCCAAGAGGTAGTCCACCATGTTATCACATTATCTAAATTTCAAAGAATACCATTGTCAAAATAAAAGAAATATTTTCTTTATATGCCATGTGCCTTCAATACCCGCATGATACAAATGCAAACATGCACTTTAATTGTAAATTGAAACATGTTGTATGGTGTAACATTCGCATGAATGGTTCATTTGATCGGATTTATAAAGTGTTATTTTTCAAAGTTTTCAAATATAGACATGTCTAATTAGGTTTCTTTTGGAATATTTCTATTTAGTTTAAACTTATTTATTTTACATCGATTGTAACGAAACCCCAATAAACTTATTTGAATCACTCTCGATATCTTTCTGGGTATAACCAGTACAACGCAATTCAGATAAGTGTCTTGCTCAGGGACAAAACGCATATGGCAATGGTGGGAATCGAACCCAAGACTTTTGGATCATGGGTCCAACGCTCTACTACTAGACCATAGCGCCCCACTTTCTATTTAAATTAGTCACTCTATTTTGTTTAACACGTTTCACTATTATGACAGAGAAGTCCGCTAATGTCACCATACTATAGCATTGCGTATTTTGTCGAAAAAAAGTGACATTGAAATAATACATTTAATTTAAATTGATGTCTCGTCTGCACTAGATGGATAGATGGACGATTATTTGGATCAATTTATTTCACGTAAAAAAACAAAACCAAACTGAGTAAAATTAGACCAAGATTTTCTGATATGCTTTGCTTCATGAACATGTGTTTAAATCGAAATAAAAACACAGCAATAAATATTTACAATTCACACAATGGAACATCTGTGAAAACGAGAGTAAGCATTTATTTGATGACGTAGAAAACAGGTAAATTAATCCACAGGTAAATGTATTAATCAATTATCTGGCAATTGGTGTGCAGCTATTCAATTCAGATTAGTCTCATTTCCCTGTAGCGTCACGCAATAGTAACTAGATAATACTACAAAAAAGGGTGGTCATTCACCTTTAAATATTCTTTCTGTTACAGTGTGGACATACGGTGTCATGGCGATTGGATGCTGTGGGTTCTGTAGGACCATATTTCGTATGTTTGATAGCTTTGGCAGTCACATTGCACAACTAGAAACTTCGATGATCCCACATATATCTATAGAACTTTCTCTTCGGTCTTGGTAATCTAATTTTACGTTTCCGTCTTTTAGATAAGATCAGTTAGTTGATATTAAAATTTGTTCAGCTTTATCAGAAATGAAGCCATTTTCCACTTAGTGCTGGGAAAGTATGGCCTTTAGTTATTTGAACAGGCGTAAGACTGATTTGACTAAAACGTCTGAACGTATTGCTGTCTTATTTTCCTGCAATGTCGTCGTGATTTTACATATTTTAAAAACAAACGTGAATGATGCTCTTGGTGTAACATGTCTAGAAACGGTATTGAATTAAGCGTTTTCTTTAGACGTTGCACACCATAGCTTTAATATTTTCCTCAATAGAGGATATTGAATTACTTAAAGAAAGGAGTGTTCTAGACGCATGCAAAAGCGAAACACATCCATTACGTCGTCCGAGTAATAGCTTTGATATCCCATCCAACCCCTTCTCAAAGAAGAGAAAACGGGGTTGGCTGTGGTATGAAATAAAACATTATTTTTGGCTTAAAAGCTTGCATATTATACAATTAAAACATAATGTTAAACAGGTTATCGCTTTTTTCATTAAAAAATATTTTTAAACGTGTTTTATTGCCGATATATCCGTTATAAAATCCTGTAACAGAAGCTTTCCCATCGCTTAATAGAATTTAGGTGTGACCACGTAATGATAAGCAATGGCGACAAAAGCCTGCGTTAAGCACGATTTCGATGAGCTCTTGTAGCAATATTAAGAACGCACTTCTTATTTTGTTTCTTTCATTTTAGGGTAGGCATGTACCTTTTTTTCTATTTTCACTCATCCTAGTCATCTAATTAATTTCATGAGATGCCTCTCATCTCGCAAACGATGCCATCAACAACAAACATTATGATTGGATACACTTTTTGTAACTATGTGAACCTTAACACCCTGCGGAAACAAAGTAGAATTGTGTATGCACAATTGAGAAATATAGAACTTGAAACTTCAAAAACGGCTATCTTTGAGTTTATGGTTTGGTTTAAACATATTTTATTTCACAAGCTTTTTACAACATAATATTTGTACACAATAGTTGGAAATTGTAATCATCTATCTCTGTTCCAAAACTATCGTATTTAAAGTTTTATCTTCGCAATAGTTATAGTTTTGTTTTTGCTATACTTTGTATTGCAGTTTCGGTTTTATTATAAGTCGTATTGTAGTGGCTTCTTTTAAATAATATGGTTTACTGTAGTATTACAAGTAATACTATATAGTATTACAAGTAATAATACGTTGCTTATGTCAAATTCTAGCAATATAAAGTATTTTACATTAACGGTCACGTGCTATCGTATTGAGGTATGAAACGAAACGTATTAAAAACGTTCAAATCCATATTTTATAAATATTAATTTTAAACATTATTTTTTAAAAAAAAACAGCCTTGTTATTATATCAGAAGTGAAAAGTGCATCATAAATATTAATCTTATGGTTTAATTAGCACAGTGTTAGATAATAATTTGCGTTTTATTATTATCTAACACTGTGCTAATTAAACAAATGGTAATTATAGTTCCCGTTTAAATGCGACTTTGTTGGTGGTATAGTATATATACTTTTATCAGATATATTCTTATCAGTTCAGCTGACATACGTCTTGGGCTAGTTTGGTAAAAACAAGTTTGCCTGGTTATTCTCGTAATGTGGCTCTGTGTAAATTGAATTGTCTTAGGCAGTTTTTCCGCCGGTGACACGCTTGAGAACGTTTGGCAATTAATAATTCTTTCCTCTCAAGCGTGTTAGCTAGGTAGCTTGTTAAACCTTACCTGTACCTCTGTGATTCGTTTCGGCGGAGATGTGTCAAATAGGGTTCTGACAGCACCTTAAAATCAACTTAGGCAATTGAAAATTTAAACGGTTGCAAGGTGACTAAAGTACAGATTAGCATAAGCCAAACTGGCCCCACTGGCGAAAGTGCAAGGCCAGTAATAATTATTAGCATGATCGCCAGAGGTAAAAGAGATGCGTGTCCTGCTG
This sequence comes from Cyrtodaria siliqua, assembly GCA_037043455.1. Classification (NCBI taxonomy): domain Eukaryota; kingdom Metazoa; phylum Mollusca; class Bivalvia; order Adapedonta; family Hiatellidae; genus Cyrtodaria; species Cyrtodaria siliqua. The sequence continues at coordinate 39,821 of JAWPHD010003131.1, read as the reverse complement.
GGCTTTTGCAAAAAAAATTCAGCTAACCATAAAAAGGTTAAATAACCATCATACAAGTATTACAAGAAGTATAGAGACTGTGTGTGTCAGCGTTGTTTTCCTGAGTGGGATTACTTAAGCAACTTAAAACGTGTTAAAAGGCTTTTAACAGCAAGCATATCATCGTTATTTAAAACTGACTAAAAGTTGCTTTTATCAGTTTTTTTGTTAACGATGGAGTGCTTGGGTTGAGAGCCCATTTATAATTGCTTGGATGTTGGGGACCCGCGAGGGGAAATAGTTCTGGACCACCCAGTCTCTATATTACTTCTACATAACTCACGTTTATTCAATCATTAATATTAATTACAATATTAGTTTAAAGCAATTGTTTGTGCATATTATTAACTGTTGATTATATTGCACCAACAATATATGTAAGCCTATGGTAGAATAAGATCAAAACTCAGAATTGCATTTAATTATGTATGGGGGTTTTAAGTCAAAATACTATTGGATATATTAATCAAGACGTTAACTTCAATGCTTGTTAGACACTTCAAGATTGCAACAAGTCCCTTTAAAATATATTTCCATCCACCATAACACATGTTCGTTCGTTAAGGATATTTTAACTTGAATTTGGAAGTTTTAATGATAGAATTGTATCTAATAGGATATATTTGCGCAAAATATAAAAAAAATGTAATGCCATTCTCGGAGTGCCCACATTCACAAACTATAAGAGGCAGAAAGCATTGTACGGAGATAGCATTTTTGTTTCGTGATTCAAAATTAAGAAGTGACTCATTCATATTCATGAGTTATTGCCAGTTAAAATAGGAACTGTTTAGTTTTAAGCATGTGTTAAGTGTTAAGTGCCTTATGAGATATCACTATTTTCAGATAACATAAGTATACTCTATCATGACTCTTGCATTTTGGATTTTTAACAAGTATCTGCAGTTGCATCAAATGTAACACTTCTTTCATCACAAGTCGTGTATATTACAACATAGTCGAGTGCACGTTACACGAACTATTCCAGCCACTTGTAATGCCATAACACAATTTACATTAGCTATCCCGCCAACAGCAACCAACTTTTACAACATATGTACACTGAATCTAAACCTACCGATGGCGAGGTATATATATATATATATAGATTTATATATATTTGTGAGAGAATTAAAATATAAATTATTTTGATAAGAACAAGACAAAATCTACAATTCTAGCAAACAAATTACGCGATTATTTAATTCTCTCACAAATAATATATCTAAATTCGGTGTATTAGTATGATATGGCGTCTTACTATGGTAAAATGTTGTATATATACCTGAGGTTATAGTCATGTAAAGTGAATTTTCTATCGTATAAATTATACGCTGTGGTTGTCGTTATTTGACGGAAAGGCACGAAGATATCCGACACGTTTAGTAGTACGACATTAGTATGACCCCCACCGAAACCAATATTTGGTTGGCTAGGTGGTCGAGTGGTCTAAGGCGCCGGCTATTGTGCGAGGCGCTGTGTCGAAGTTGTTCTCCAAAGTGCGGGTTCGAATCCGCTGGTAAGTGGTTCGTACAACATTTTCTCCACATATATAGGTTTATAAAACAAATTTATATATCCTCCTTTCTCATCAATTCGTAATTGCTCACTTTTTCGTAAATTCAGGTAAAATGTTCGTACTCCCTTTTTATGACGTCATCCGTCAAACTCGCCGGGAGATAAACACAGCTGTAAAATCTAAGTGCAAGTAAATGCGAAGAAAGCAGGTTATTTATATGAAAATCCATGTAAACAGCATTGAAACTGTCAAAGGCAATTATTTACAAACATAAAGCTTATTACTAAATTCAGCATAGTTTTCCTGAATATTCTTATAAATATCGAACTAATTCAGTATGGTTTACTTGTATATTCCTATAAATATCGAATTGCCATTCTTGTCAGCGTCCTACTTAACAATGTCACGTGACTATAACTGATTATAATCACAGGGTGCATTTTTTACAACTACAGTGTTGCTCAAAATAATTGATTTTTTTTTTAAATCCATCAAATTGGTCTTTTTATTTTATTCGTTTTTTTTTTGTCAGATAAAGCCCCAAAAAAGGAAAAAAGAACCCACCTATAAAATATCCTATAAAAAACGAGCGTTACAATTGGCTCTTACTGCAGTGATTGAGTGAAGATAAAAAAGATAAATGTATATAAGGCTTCAACATTGTTTGGAGTTCCATAACAAACCCTTAGAGATAGGATAAATGGCTATGTTCAGGGTCAATATCCAATGCATTATTGTCAAAAGAAGAGGAGAGTACCTTAGTAGACCACGTGATTGTCATGTCCCAACTGGGATATGGTTACACCCACGTACAATGACAGCACTTTGCGGGAGAGCTGGCTAACAGTTTAGGCAGAATAGACACATAAACCGTTAAGCAACAATTGGTTGTATGGCATTGTAAAGCGATTGAATGATCAGCTACGCTCGTTAAATCCGAGTAAGTTAGAAAGTAGCAGAGCAAAATTTTCAACACCAGAAGTGATAGACAATTATTACAAAGAAATCGGTGCTGTCCTAAGTAAATGTCAACTGCATGACAAGCCAGAGTGTATCTATAACTTCGACGAACAAGGCCTACCACCAGAACATAGACCACCGAACATAACTGTTCCTACCTTAAAATACTGAGCTGGGCCCTGTGCGAGAAGTTCCAGCACTGGCTGACATCATTCTGCACTACAGTCATCAGTCAGCTGTGTCTTCGGACACTGTACATTTGTTTGGCTTTGATTTATACTTAGAAAGCATTAATGAAGTTATGAGCAAGCGTCTGGCTGATTTCCGGATGTGATCGACCTACTTTCAAAGTAAGTTTGTATATTTTAATCGCGTAATTTGCCGGGTTTGTGCGCTAGAATTGTTATATTTTTGTCATGTTATTACCAAAAATAAGCAAACTATGACCTGAGAATTTAGCCGATAACACACAGTATTTGGATAAGGTTCCTTTCAACTGCCCAAAATGAAAAAAGGTAAATTTGGTTTTATATGTGATTTTGTTTGAGTTTGTGCTTGTTTTGTGTATCATTTTAAGCGTCTTCGAACCAAGATTTTGAAAATAATAATGTTTTTGCACAATTTGTTTTATTATTATTAATATTTTGTAAAAATGTAACCGTAATTTGGGCATCATACGACGGAATCTCAAGTTCTTTTATTTTAAGGCTTTGGAAAAAATAATTATTAAGAAGACAACTTCAATGTCTACCTCAGGCAGTGCCATTTGAATTTTGTCAAAATTTAATGTCACAATACCCATAATTTATAAAAATAAAACACCTATATTTTCAAATATATTTACAATTTAGGCCTATTTTTACCATTGTCATTTATATCTTCACGTGCATGCTTGCACGGGATATTATGGAGGTTTGACAGCTGGATATGAGTACGGTTTTATGAATGTTTTATGCTGATCAGGAGGCGATCACATAAGCAACCAACTTTAGCCAGGTGAAACAATCATATAACTACCTTGTTTTGTAAAATGCAGTATAAATTCGTCCATATCCAGAAGAAAATTGCAATATTATCATCTTTTTCGCGATTTCGCAAGTGCCAAATAACATTCACCGGAAATAATAACCGAAGACATTGGTCCCACGTTGCAGGTGCACGTCGTAAATGTGAAAATATTAAAGGAAGTAGTAACTGTGTAATATTTATACAAAATTTGGATGCGTATGATCTAAAATAAACACGGAAATAGAAAAAAATATTTAATTTGAAAAAAAATCCCCATCTTATTCGATGAGTTTGAGAAGACTATTTCTGGCGTAAGAATACAATTTCGCCAAAACAGAGTGAGGCCAGAAAATTATTGTAAACAAACGTCGGCGAACCTATAAATAAAGTGACATCTTATGTCCGATCAAAGAACAGTATTGACGGTATGGTTAAATATAACAAGGATGATATATTGCATGTTCATCTTTTACTAGAAACTTCACTTAAACGCGTGTATTTGGATTCATATCTATCATCTCTGCCTAGGGCAAAAAATGCTGACATGCAGTTCAACACGAGGTCACTTTCGAGGTCAAAATACGTAACGTTATATTAGTAGGCATGGGATTTTCGGCTTGGCACAGCCTTCAGTATATCAAAACAGAATTATTTTCATTACGAATTTTCATTTATTTCTCATTTTGAAGTAACTTGAGATTCCGTCGCATGATGCCCAAATTACGGTCACATTTTTACAAAATATTAATAATAATAACAAAACTTGTGCAAAAACATTATTATTTTCAAAATCTTGGTTCGAAGACGCTTAAAATGATATGCAAAACATGCACAAACTCCAACAAAATCACATATAAAACTAAATTTACTTTTTTTTCATTTTGGGCAGTTAGGAGGAACCTTAATATTAACGAATCGACGAAAGAAGAGGATATCTCTCTCTCTCTCTCTCTATGTATATATATATATCTAAATTCAGTGTATCAGTATGATCTGGCGTCTTTCTATTGTAAAATGTTGTAAATATATATAAGAGGTTATAATCATGTAAAGTGAATCCTCTATCGTATAAATTATACGCTCGTCGTTATTTGACGGAAAGGCACGAAGATATCCGATACATTCACGTTCAGTAGTAGGACCTTAGTATGACCAGTCCACCGAAACCAATATTTTTAGGTTGGCTAGGTGGTCGAGGGGTCTCAGGCGCTGGCTAGTGTGCGAGGGTTGTGTCGAAGTTGGTGTCCTATGTGCGGGTTAGAATCCGGTGGTAAGTGAAGTGGTTTGTACAAAATTCTCTCCACATATATATATATATAATTACATATTTTCAGAATCCAAACTCTTTAGACACAGTATAGCCCGCTCTAACCAGCCAGGCCAAACACCAACATTAGAGCGTCGAAATAACACAGAATTCATTTTACGCATATTCAGTCACGGCTATAAGAGTTTTGATAATCGGTTTAGAGTAATTGTGCTATTATTCGGCGGGTTAGTTTCGTTAACAGTACTTTATTAATGAATACTTTCATGACCAGATTCCTAAGAAGTGCTAAGTTGATAAGTTATTGTCCTCTTCTATTTGACATACGAATAAGGAGTTTTCCGTTTGTATAAGACACATGAGAAAAAAACGGTCCTATTGAATTCACGACACCCAAACGCAACCGCCTGTCTTTAGCGCTCAAATCGACAAGACAGTGTAAATAAAAGTACATTACACATGTTAAATCAAAAGGAAATCTAAAACAAAAAAATGTTATCTAGAGAAAGTAATGTATATATATATATGTTATTGTAGAACTATATAAAAACTAATAATTAGAAACACAGTGTGTATCCTGAACTGTACTGAACAACCACAGCAGTTACAGCCGAAGAGAAAAAACATTATTCAACATTATCCCTAATCAGTTACATGTACCTATTTGACATTCGGGATGGAATAATGCCTGGTTACTTCACTCGCTACGCTCACTATTACGTGGTCCGAGTATTAACTTTCATGGCAATCCAAACCCTTTACCATGTTTACCAAGACGCGAAAATGGGGTTGGCTGAGGTATGAAAGAACCCCCAAATTTCGGCTTGAAAAAAAATTGCATATTCAGGTGGGACGCAGCCGAAGCTTTTCTCGAGGATATGCCCCATAACTCACTTTTTAATTTCAAGTGTTTTGACACGAAGTAGTCCCAATTTGCACTCACGTGCAGTTACGCGGAAATTGCAGTTGTCTTTTAAAAAACGTTAGCTTAAGCCAATTTTGAATGCAAAAACAACACAGACAACGAATAAAGTACGTTTATATGTTAAACATCGCCTTAGAATTCGTTTTGACCACTACTGGCATATTTTGCATAGCCTAAATCGCGGTTCAAATGTGAAGATCGGAAATTTTGAGTTTTTTATAACTCCAAACTTACCGATTCCTCAAAAGGGTCACGAAAAAAAGGTCAACACCGATTTGGCTTAAATTAACAGGCATGATAGATCAATACCTCTGCTACCTTTCCTAAAACTTTCGGCATAATTCATGACTACCCATTTTTTGAGACCGTTTTGAAAGATGGTCACCCCTTTTTGTCACTCGAAACACACATATTCAAAAATGGCGGCTACAAAATAAATAGCTAACTGAAAAGCAACAATGGAAACGTAAAACATGAATATTTTCTACTCCCGGACATAAGTATTTCCCGTCCCCCAGATAAAACCCAGATGTACAGTCCACTTTTTAGCATATTTACGGTAAAAATCAGCCACAACTGGACGCTTTAAAATCAATAAACGGCAACTAGTTGGCTGTTTATGTGTTGTTGTTTTGAATAACTGGGATAATTGCAAGTCAATAATTAACAATTGTATGATTTAATGAACAAAAAGACAGACCTGTTCATGTGTTAACTATTGTTATGGTTGAATGATGTAAGAACAGCTAGCAGCCTACAGAACAGCTATTCATGACTCATTGATCAGTACGACATCATGTCACGTTCGCCTGGAGGCTGGATTAATTTAGTGACACTGACAGCTTTGGTGACGCAAACAAATTAAAGCCTAAAGTAAAGGTATGTACTCTGTCCTGACCCATGAATATGTTTCTTTCTGCATGTTCATCAAATGTAATTGACATGGGCATAGGAACGTTTCAATTATTATTTATTATTGTGGTGGGGGCCCAAAATATTTGACAAGCAATAAAAAAAAAAAACGTTATCGTCGCATAATTACACCAAAACATACAAAATCTTATAGAGCGCTAATCAAAGGCTTCTCCCCACTCCACCCCCTCCCCTCCCACTTGGTATATTATTTGTATGACAGCAGAGCAGAAATGCACAAACAAACACAAACTAATATATAAACAGTAATGAACAATAACTCATATTTCTTTCAGGGATCCTTGCAGATGTTGCCACCTTCTGTCAAATGACAGTTTCAGCTCCGAGACTGAGCCTAGCTCTGGGTAAGCTAAAGTAATAAACTTTAGTATATTTGACCCCTGTGTAATGTGATATAACTTAGGCTAATAATATGACACCAGCTCATTGCACATTTTCATCAAATTTATTTTAATTAAACGTAATACGTCAATATTTCAAGGCACCCCAGAGAGGGGAATTAAAAAACCGTGCCTAAGCTCTTACTAGCAAATATTAATATTTCGAGCCACCCCAGAGAGGAAATTCGGGACCGTTTCCCCATACCTTAGGCTATTCTTACTATCGAATACATTTCTACGGTTCTTTAACGTGGTTTTTATAAATGAAGATTTTAATAAGCTTGAGAATAATTGGATACCGATTTATTTGAGTGGCAGAAAGCGCTTTGTACAAATTGTTTTTTATTCCCATTAATTAAAGTAGCTATCCCACCAACAACAGCCACATTTTACAACATTATGTACACTGTGTCTAAACCTACTGACGAAAAAATATATATATGACTTACATATTTTGAGAATCCGAACCCTACATACACAATATAAACGACTTTAACCAGCAAACCCCAAAACTGGATCGTCAAATTAAGAGTTACCAACTCATAATTCATGTTATGGATATTTAATCACAGGTATTCTAAGAACATATTAATAAACCTATAATTTTAATCAGCACATACACATTGTTATATAACTTGAACACCTGTACAGAGGTTCCATAAACGATTTTCTAGTGGAATTTTGTAGTTATTTGGCGGGATAGTTAACTTAATAAAAAAGGAGTGATATAAGGGAGTCGGCCAGGTTACAAAAACACAGATATATATGTTTTTTGACAAACTATTGTCCCAGCTTGGGATACTTTACTTTCTTTTTTTTATATATGTAAATATTATGAAATTCTATTTTATCACGTAAAACAATGGATACACGTTAATGATACAACGTGAACGTTTCTCTGTGATGTCAATTTACATCGATATAAGACCGCCCCAGTTAAATTGCGCGTTAATGTTACACATAATAGAACAATAATACTTTAAAGGGACACAGCAATCTTGAAGATTTTGTCGAATATTAGCATCACAATGTATTAGTCCAGTATCATTTTCACTTTAAAACTGCTTGCATATAATTAAATAAAACAAACTAAAACATTTTTTTGTTAATTTCAGAGACGCATCATCTGATCTCGAGATGCCCTTCGTTCTTCAAAAACCATTTTCAACCCTGATAGACGTGTGGATTTAAACAAAAAAGTTGAAAATACTGTGATCGCAAGATTGTGAACTCCAGGAAATATATTAATTTAATTAGGCCAAATCAGAAACGCGGTTATTTTTTCTTCGACCATATGTGTTACACAGTGTATTCCTGTTACCGCGTAATACAGCTTGAGATATGTCCGTCTGTTAGTGACTTCAATTAGGCGATCCCCGAGAACTGAGCAGACATTATTTTTTAAAGAACCAAAATGAACATAATTATATCTTACAGAGGCTATATATCATGTATATAATGTGTAAAGCTGTTAAAAAAACACACCCAAGGTACCGTATACAATGTCATACTGCTCACATTTAAAAAAAAACTTGGTTTCCCTGGCAATATCTGGCATAATATTGAAGTAATTTGTTTGTTTGAATGGTGTTTTACATCATTTTAGCACATTTTAGGCCATATATGACTGTTGATTTTTTTGTGGTTAGAGGCAGACCACTCCATTTAAAGTGAGTAATTAAGTATGAAGTAAATTTCATTTTTGTAGTCTTATTATAATAGATGTTTAGTTTATAAATATAAATAACATATTGAATAGTATATTCTTAGTTCAGTTGTATTATAAAAATGATATACCCTCACCTAGATGATCTATGTAAAAAAAAGTGTTTATATTTGCGTATATAAAACTGAAAAACTGTCTTTGGGGAACACAAGGTCATTTTAATCTATTTATCGTTTATTCAAGCTTTTGAAATAGATCTTTTATAAATAAAAGGACACATGTCAATCTTGAAGTGCATCAAGCACTAAAATTAGTGTCTCGAAACATGTTTTACTTTATTTAGCATTATTCATTTGATAAAGCAAATGTCACAGTCTAGCCTGGTAAAATAAAATTCATTGGGTTGAAGAGTGCATTAAAAATATTCTCATGATGAATATATTTATATGAGAACTGAACACATGTTTTTATGTCCCCTGCTTAGCATGGCAGACACTTAGGGATCACTGTGTCCATTGTCGTCCGTCCGTCATGCTTTAACCTGCAACCAGGAAAGTTTATTAAACGTTGCTGCTGCAACTTAACATTGGTCATAAAGTGAAAAGTATTTGAGAAATGTTCATGAAACTTCACACATATCTTCATCTCAACTCAAGGAATGTTGTTACATATGTGCAATAACTCTGACTTTCTTCCATTTTGGCAGAGTTATGCCCTTTAATAGACAAACCTGCAACATAACCTTGGAAATAAGAACAAAGCAGGCCACACAAGTGTTTCCATGGAAAACACTTTTAGTTCAAGGTAGACTGTTAGTGACCGCTTCCCACTAATAAGTCCGGAAACTGATATTTATATGTCTATACTAGTTCGACATATTAAACCGTTATATTTCTATCAAGGGACGGCGTGGCACAGTGGAGAGTGGCGCACTTAAACCCATATGACCCGGGTTCAAGCCTCATCAGCGCCACTGAGTTTCCTCCAGAGTGTTCGTCATTTCCCTTTAGCCTCGTCAATCGGAAGTGGACATAAATCCGCCTACCCAAAGTTTATTTATCGAAGCATGTTTAATAAAAACCAAGAGTAGTTTCCCGGATTCCAATGAGACCTAGGACCAAATCCGCCTTATTTTTTTTAGTCGTGCAGGGTGGGTGGTGGTTAGGGGTGGGCCGGTGAGGGAAAGCCAAATAAATTGTACCTATCAAAATCAACAGTTTCAAGATCAACTCCAGCTGCCAGTGATTTTATTTTTATCCTGTATTTGCAATAGTTTATAAACTCGTCTTCATCAAAAACTTCTGCATGAATCATTTCTTTTAAACGTTCGACGAACGTTTCAAAGACCTCGTAACATCCGATATCAGTATTAATCACATGAGGTTTTTCTAGATTGTTGATTAGATTATCCCTGAACAACTCAACATTTTCAGACATTACTTTTAATTGGGTTTCATTAAAAATCTTAATTTCTTTTTCTGCTAGATCTGTGAGAAGCTTTACAGCATCATTGCACTCAATCTCAGTTTTTATTGCCCAATCTTTTTTAAAAGCTGCAATATCATCTGACAATCGTTGCATGTGAACTGTCTCAAACTCTTTGATAAGTTCATTAGTCTTGGTTAAAAGAGCCTGGTCGTAAGCAGCTACTTTCTCATAAACCTTCTGTTCCTCTTCAAAATGTTTTCTTTCTTCTTCTGTAAATACTCATATATTAAAGATTATATTATTTTAATCAACCATACATAATAATTTCAATTCCTTGCTTAAGTAAAACATCATAGCAGGCAATAAAAGAAACTTTGTATAATTTTGGATGGTAACTGGTTGCCTCTAAAATTTGTTTTTTTTACAAAAAGCACGCAGTTTGCTTATATCTCCTTTTTTTATTTTCCATGACAGTTTTAGTTGTTTTACCATTGTTATGATTCTTTCTGTCAAATCTTGAAAGTTTGTTCATATCTTCAAAATCAGTAGTTTTTGCATGTTCCGTTTGATCTTTCTTAACGTTTTTGATTTTCTTTCTAAACGTTCCATTTATATAATTACATAAGATAATATTTCTTTAAGCCTATATTTTAAAAATATAATTATAATTATAATATAATGAATTGCAAATATTGTGAAATAGTTTTGGATATTATTGATCCCCCTGGGACGTGCATAGATTGCATCTTATTTTACGCAACTAATAAAAAGAAGCTTTGTAAATATTGTACCAGAGCCAAGCTGTGTTACAAGTGTACTTACGCATGTATAAATTGTAACGATACTTGTGAAGTTTTCGATAACAAGCGTGTTTGCCTTAATTGTGGCACTCACAATGGCTACTGTCTTATTGCAGGTTACAATTACAGCCGAAAGAAAACTGTTTACCACAGAAAGTATCATTTAGATAAATACTTGGTAGCATTTGATTTGTCTTCTGCAAACAGACAAATATTTGAAGATTTGTTTTACAAAATTGTAAAGATTTTGGATCAAATAGAAGGTCGAAAAAGATCGATCAAATCTGAATACATTTTTCAGAAAATATTTAAAATATTAAAAATAGAAAAAGAAAAAAAACCTGATTAGAACAAAATCAACCAGAGAAAAGAACGACACGATATGGAAACAAGTTGAGGTACGACTGGATGCCATGGCCGTTTTACTTGAACAGATGCTCCTGCGGGGCATCTCTATTAGCTTAATTTCCATTAAGCTTGAACCTTTTCATATACATGTCCAGATGTTCCGTGAAGTTATCATTCTTTTGCATCTCTAATATTTTATTAAAGACAATCCTTATTATCTCCTCATCATTTTCTAGTCCTGTGGTTGTTTGGACATATGATAGAAGTTGTTTGAAACTCCTATGATGTGTTTTTAACAAAGTCTTTTTTTCTGCTATTCTTGTTTTACTTGCTAAAACAGCAACTACTGGAGGAACTGCACCAACTGCAGCCACGAAAACAGGAATTGCCGGAACCATTGCCAATACAGCAGTACAACCAATTATTCCACTAACAATTTGTAATGTTGTGTTTATAATACCGCACAATTTATAACTGTGCCTGTACGCAGCCACAAGTCGCGTCAAATGATCAATTAATTCTTCTTTGTTAGTAAGTTGTGTCATGTATAATTACAGTTAGACAATAATTCAATTAAGACATTTAGAAAATAGTTGCTCATGTTCTTTGAGTGATATTTCACCTATTTTTAATAATTCATCGATTATGCTAATACCTTTATTTATCAGCCGTGGACTATTATTTCCTGATTCGATACTCCCACATACTAACTCTAGATCACTAACCAAATCATTAGGACTATTGTAATATTCAACATCAACACAACCTCCTAAAATCTTCTTGAACTTTGAAGAACCTTCATGAATTGGCAAACCAGATAATCTTGTTAGTTCCTTAAAAGCTTTTGACCTTAGCACTCTGTCTGAAGCACGTCTTAATTTTGGTCCTGACTTTACTGTCCGATCTAGTTCCTCCTGGTAACTAGTCGGCGTTAGGCGTTCAGGATCTAAGGTTTCCTTGACAGCTGTTTTTTTTAACGTGCGGTGGTGGCGGTGGTGGTGCTGGTGGCGGTGGTGGAGGTGGTGGCGGCGGTGGTGCTATAGCTCCACGATCAGGCGTGGCAAGTAATTGCGGACGTATTTCCTCGGAAAGAAGAGCCAACTGTTGACGTATTTCTTGAAGGGTAATCAAATATTCAGCTAGCCGCCTTGTTTGCTCTGTTATTTCACCAGTCACAAGTTTAAATACTTCTGCGTATAAATCACGACTAGCTCCTTTTTCTAGTCTTTTTCGGATAACTTTATTCTCGTATTCTTTAACAAGCTCTCTCGCTTTTCGCATTTTATCTGCTATTTTTTTCCATTTTAACAAAGACATGTAATAATATAAGTTAGATTAAAATAAGATAAATTAAAATAAGTTAAGACGAGTATTATCCAAGCATTATTATAATGCAAATTCCAAACTATGATATGAAAACAGAAAACGGTAATTTTAAACAACTATGGAACTTTATGCCAGACTGATGTTTTAGAATGTTAATTTGCGGTAATTCAGGTTCTGGCAAGACGAACACATTAGTTCACATGTTGCTGAAACCTTTAGTTTCTTATGACAAGATTTGCTTGTTTGCTAAAAACTTGGGGCAGTCTAAGTATCAGGTTTTGTCACAAAAACTTGAAAAGACAGCAAAAAAGAATAAAATTCCGGTTGAAGACATATTAGAATGTTCAAATGATCAAGTTATCCCTGTGAATGATTTGGATTCTGATACTCAAAAGATAGTTATTTTTGATGATTATGTTTGTGAACGCAATCAAAACGATATTATTAATTATTTCATCCAGGGAAGACACAAAAATGGTTGCATAATTTATTTATCTCAATCTTATTACAAAACTTCCAAAGACATTCGTTTGAACTGTTCTCATTACATCTTCTTTGCAACTCCGGTTAATCGCGAGCTGGGTATGCTTTCCAAAGATCAAGATGTCAGCAAAGAGCAGTACAGAAAAGCGACTGACAAGCAGTACGACTTTCTGTATCTGGATCGCCCTAGAAAGTTTATCAAAAGAAACTTACCTGGTGATATTTAATCTAATCATATTATATATAATGTTGTTTTTTAATGATCTTGGCGAGGAAGTTACTACTGGCAGTGTTAATATTACACATTTTGGTATTGTGCTGTTTGAGTATGTAAAACAAAAACATTTGGTTAATTATCTTCACAAGGGGAAAAACCAGGAAAATGTTTTGAGAAGTGATCTTAACATGAATACAAATAAAATTATCAATGTAGGCAATCCGGAAAAAGCAGATGATGCAGTAACAAGGCATTATACTCAGAGAAGAATAACAAAGATCCTACGTGATTATAATATATATAAATTCCAGACATGATGAAAAATCTGACAACAGGTGTTGATGATAAACTTAGTCAAATACAAACCAAGTTACAAGCAAACCGCGAGAAAATGATTGAAATTCAAACGGATTGAAAGATGAAATAAAACTTTTGAGTGATGCTTTAAAAGAGCTAGAAAAGAAAGATGTATTGGAAGAGAGTGAAAACTTCAAGAAATTAAGTGAACAAATAAGAACAGGTGTTCAAAATATTAATACACGGATCGGAGAAATCAATAAACAAATGGTTGACAATAATGAACTAGAAACTGCTATTGCTGATTGCTGATGCTTCAAAACAAATGAGAACTGCTTTTACTACTGAAATAACTAAAACATTACATCAGCAGACAACCACTAACGTCGAAGATATCAACAAAGAATATTGAGATATCAAAAAGAAAATGGTTGACGGTAAGTCGTTGGAGACTGCTCTGAACAAACTGGTTGACACTGATAAACTTGAGACTGCTCTGAACAAACTGGTTGACACTGATAAACTTGAGACTGCTATTGATGATGTTTCAAAGCAATTGAAAGCTGCCCAGGATGAACGAAGCAAAGCTTTTGATGGTGAAATAGCTTCTCTCAATGAGCATAATCAAAAATCTGATAGCCGGCACACAGCAGTTATTGGTATAATTGATGGGTTGAAAGTAAATGTAGACTATTTAAGTCGGATCCTAATTCTTGAAGCTACATTAAATGATGGAATAAGTATTATAAATGATGGCCGTGATTATGTATCATACCCGACACGAAAACCACTTGAAAGAACTGAACGTGATGGTTTTCTCGGAGCGTTTACTTTTGTAACCAATCCGCTTATAAAAAGTGGAGGATATGCTATAGAATATCCCGGTGGTGATAAACGTCCCATCGACATGATAATTGTAAAACCCGGGCGTTATGTAGTTGAAGCAGACCTTACATATACTGTCGCACATACATACATTGGTATAGAATGTTTTAGTTTGTTTAATAAAAGTACTGATCAGACACATGCTCAGCCAGAAACAGAAAATGGCAAACGATTACTAAAAGGAACATTTGAAGTATATCTTTCAAAATCTCATTATTGGGTCATCTCTCCAAGAATACAACATCGCACTCAAGTTTACAATTTTGAAAAATCAAGTTTTAAAATGTATTACAAAGGTGATTAATTTTATCTACTAATATGTATAATGGAATAAAAAATTGTATTATCATCAGGAAAAGCGTCAATAATTAATAGCTCGAATACACCAAGTAATTTTACAACTGTTTTTGACAGACCATTATTATTAGGTAAGAACAAACAGTACGGCATTCGACTTGATAAGATTAATTCTATGACTTACTCATGGTATAATATTAGTGAAGATTTTAATAACAAAGTGATAAGGTATAGCAATGGAACAGATTTGAAAACTATTAGTTTTGCAAACGGAAATTACAGTTATGCCGATATCGATAATTACATAAAGAAGCATTGGCTGTAAACAATGATTTAACCGATGACTCGCCTGTCCCGATAGAAATTGAGTTCGATTTATCAAGTTTTAAATGCTTGGTTGCCATTTATAATAAATTCATACTTGATTTGAGAGAATCACCTTGATTGGGTTTGACAAAGATGCAGTTATTAGAGAAACTAAATTTGGAACTGTGACACCAAACATAACAAATTATATTGGAACTGTGACACCAAACATAACAAATTCTATTGATACATTGTATATCCACTGTGATTTGATAAGTAATTCTATTATTGATGGATCATACGGGGATGTCATTTTATGAAATAAGTACAGCTGATCTTACGAGATCATATCCTTTCAAAGATGAACCGATAAGAGTCGGGTTCTGTGAAGTAAACAAAACGATTATTAACAGTATAAATATTTACATTACCGATTTCTCTGGTAAGATTATTAATCTTAATGGTGTCCACACATCATTTCGATTTGTTTTGAAGGAATTAATGTAACATAAGTTATATAGCACGTTTAACAAAAGTTTATAACACTAGTACGGGAACATATACTCAAGTTGATCGATTAAATGGAGCTGGTATATTTGACATTTTTTCAAAAGTCGGATCAAAAATATTTAGTTATTCTGTAAAAACTGCAGGCAAGAAAGCATTAGAAACTGCTGGAATACAAATCTTAGAAAGTGGTTCTAAAGAACTTGGAGATGAAGTAGGAAAAATGGCTGCTGATAAATTAGTTTCAGTTTATAAACCTAAACGAAAAGGTGAGATAATTTTAAAAGAACTTACAAAGGCTAATAACAAAAAAGAAGTTGTAGCTGAAACTGAAGAAGATGTAGCTGAAACTGAAGAAGATGTAAATGCAAAAATTAACAGATTACTATCCGGAAGAGGAACCAAAAATATTAATGTAAGACTTAAACGATTAATTAATAAAAAATAATCTAATTACTAGTATATATAGATGTTTCGAAGTAATCAATATAATACTAGATATGAACATGTACCTATTCAGCTAGATACTCCCATAGCACAACCAGGAAATAATTCCAGGCAAATGAAAAGTAGTTATCAGTTTACACTAAATGATAGAAGTTCTTACTTTGATTGGTATAACGCAAATTTTGAAATCAGTTTTCGAGTAAACAAACTTGCTGATGGAGCCGCTTTCGCAGACGCTGACAGAATTGCTTTAATTAACGATGCGGCTTCACTGGCAAAATGGAAAAATAGTTTACGATGGAAATAATCTTCACAGATTTGTTAATATCAAACACTTGCTTGAAATTTCTGACGATTATGCAAAAACAACCGGAACAAACGAATACTTTTATTTGAAAAATACGGCTGTGGCAGAATCTCGGGATGATCAAGCTGGTTATAATCTAGGATTTACTACTCGTCATGCTTTAATCATAACTAATCAAAAAGTTGACTCTATAATTCCATTAAACAAATATTCCTTCTTTGAAGGTTTGGAAACAAACTTGCTTCCTCCTAGTCAGATTCAAATCAGCTTGCAACTAACAAATGATGATGCACTAATTTTCAAATCAAGTGGTGATAATGGCCGGGTAGTTATTAATAAATTAGTTTTGTGGATGCCTAGAATGATATTTAACTCGGATGGTTTAAGTTACGTAATGGCAAATCATATGACATCAACAGAATGGTCCTACCTCCGTGAAATGATGCAAGAAAGCGAAAGCAGCCAAGCGATCGAGACCACATTTAGAATAACGGCTGGTGCTAAAAATCCAAAACACGTTTTTGTTTATCTGCAAAGGTCAGACAAGACTTCTTCCCAAACACAAAATCCTCTTCTTTTGGATACGTTTAAGGTAAATGCTGCTTATGCTAATTGTTATTTACAATCAGCTAAATTGGAAGTCAGAAATAGAGTTTATTTTCCAGAAACCGAATACTGCCATGATAATATCATAAGAATATTCAGAGATGTTATTAATTATTCTCACAAGCAAAATGATAAAAACACTGGAACTTTACTAAAGATAGATAATTTTAAAACTCTTTTCGGAATGATACATTTTGATTTGAGTTATAAAGGTGATGAAGACAGTATTGATCCAAAACAACTAAGTTTGAGATATAGGCTAAATATACCTCCTGCTGCTCCATAAATAGTTTATGCTCTGATTCTCTATAAAGAAGATGTAGTTATTAATAACGTCGTAAATGAATTGGTAATAGTTTAATCTAACTTATAATATATATGACTTACGTAAATTATTCTGTAAATTTATCAAATGGCCAGAAACGAAGTCTGGCAAAAGCATATGAAAACAAAGGTGAATTAACGCTCAGGCTAAAAAATTACCAACTAACTGGAAACTTTCTTTTGCTACTTACAGCTACCCAGATTAACAATATTGACAAGGCTAAATCTGGTGGGCAGGGATTAGACATAAATATATCAAAATCGCAAATGAGATCTCAGTCCAAGAACGGAGGCTTTTTAGGCGCATTAGCTGGTTTGTTAACTAAAACAATATTACCAACAGTTGCAAAATTTGTTCCAAAAGTATTAGTACCACTAGCATCAGGAGCATTAAGTGGCTTAGCAAGTACTGGAATTGGCAAACTATTTGGAAATGGGATGGTAACTATTCCTAGTGACAAAAAACAAGCACTTCTTAGATCAAATAAATTAACACTTGCGCAAAGAAACAAGATGATAAAGTCTAAAGGTTGTTGTCCTATTAAACTGACAAAGCAGCAACAAGATGGAGGATTTCTTGGAATGCTTGCATCATTAGCAATTCCATTGATTGGATCTCTTATTAGTGGTTTAACTGGAAAAGGTTTGAAGTAAGCAGAAAAGGGAAAGGACTGAGAGATGATCGTGGAAAAGGTTTGCAAGTAGACTCACAAATTAGACCGTACAGAAGTATCCCATTCATAAAAAACAATTAAATTTTAAAAATAAACTTATCTCTAACTTAAATATAATAAAATGGGTCAAGCAGCTGGGTATACAGAAATTCAGTGGAGTGTTTAGCAAAAACAAACTA
Organism: Cyrtodaria siliqua; assembly: GCA_037043455.1. Lineage (NCBI taxonomy): Eukaryota > Metazoa > Mollusca > Bivalvia > Adapedonta > Hiatellidae > Cyrtodaria > Cyrtodaria siliqua. The sequence continues at coordinate 21,693 of JAWPHD010003131.1, read as the reverse complement.
CCGGCAAAACAAAATAAACAAACATGTGGTATTATTAATCTTAATGATTATATCGGACCTGGTACACACTGGGCTTGTTACTATGATAATTATTACATACCTAATATAAAATACAATACCATCCAATATCAAGATAAAACAAGTCTCCTGTGCGGATATTTCTGTTTGTACTTTGTCAAAAAGTTGCAAGAAGGAAATAGTGTATACGATATTCTTTACAAATTATTAAAACCATACAAACCAATAAAAAATGAAAACATTATAAAATCATATTTTGTAAACGAAGTTTAATCTAATCATATTATATATGAGCTATTGTATATTATTCAAAGAAAAAAAGGTTACTGAAAATGATGATCCTAAGTATATTTTAGCAAAAAATGGTTGAAAATGTTAAGAGCAACTTGTGCATCTTGCGGTATTACTAAAACAAAGTTTGTTAAAAACACAGAAGGTGGAAATATTGATATTCATAAAGCTTTGCTCCCTTTGCTACCCAAAAAAGGGCTAACACTTCCTGGTTATAAATAATGCGGGCCGGGTAATCCGCTTGATAGCGGAGAGCCGGTAAATGAGTTAGATGCTATTTGCAAAGATCATGATATTTGTTATGATGAAAATCCTAGTAATAAATCAATGTGTGATACAAACATGCTTATTGTTTGAAACCTAGTAAGTTTTAAACTGTTGGAGAAAATATTGCTAAGAATTTGTTATTAGTGCAAAATATAAACTTGGTCTTAGAAATTCAAAAAACGAGAAAAGGCGCTGAAACGGACTGACAAGTTAGCAAATGAACTTCATAAGCCCATACGAAGAAAGTTCACTCAACGCCGTGTGACTGTTAATGAAATTGATAAAATATGGTCTGCTGACTTGGTTGACATGCAATCGTTTTCAAAGTATAATAAAGGTACTAAATACTTGCTTACTGTTATTGATTTATTTAGTAAATTTGCTTGGGCTGTACCCGTTCCAAATAAAACTGGTACGGAAATTACAAAAGCGTTCAACAGATAATCATTACTCGAAGACAGTGTAAATTGTTTTGGGTTGATCAAGGTGTGGAATTTTACAACAAGACGTTTAAGCAATTTCTTGAGGATAATAATATCAAAATGTATCACATTTTTAATTTCGGAAAAGCTGTAGTAATTGAACGATTTAACAGAACATTAAAAGAGAGGATGTGGAAATATTTCACAGCAAACAATACAAACACATATTTAGACGTGTTACAAGAAATGGTTGATAAATATAATAATACAAAACATCGGAGTATTAAAATGACACCAACTGAAGCTAGAAATGAAAAAAATAAAGGAACGGTATATTTCAACTTGTATGGAAAAATGAGAAGTAATCAAATTAAGCCAAAGTTTAAAATAGGGGATCATGTTAGAATCAGCAAATATCAGCAACGTTTGAGAAAGGTTATACCCCAAATTGGACTGAAGAAATATTTATTGTTAATGAAATTCAAAACACAAATCCTGTGACATACAAAATAAAAGATTTAAACAACGAAAACATTGATGGAAGCTTTTACGAATAAGAAATGATAAAAGCAAAACAAGAAATATTCAGGATTGAAAAAGTAATACGACGTGATTACAAAAAGAAACAAGCATTGATTAAATGGAAGGGTTACAATGAGGATTTCATTCAAGGATATTGAAAATATTAAATAATATCTTGAACTGAAATACAAAATAGCAAAGTGTAGGAAAATAAAATACTCCATGGTAAAAACTGATATGCAGAGCGATGATGAAGACTACTGCCGGTTCCGTCTGACTTTGCTTAACGAGTTGCAAATGTTATGTTATTAAAATGACAAACCGGATTGATTAGTAGTATAGATAGTAGCGGTATCAGGCGAGTTTCCCTGAGCGGGGTGCTTGAGAAAACTGTTGAAATATGTTGGTGTTGATTTAGGCGTGACTTACATTCAGATCTTGGTGTGAATGAGAGTTACGCCTGAGTCTCCACTGGAATATTTCATTAGTTTTTCTCGTTCCCCGCGAGGGAAAACTGGCATGGAACCGCTACTATCTATACTACTGATTCTCGCCAAATAAAAAAAATATATATCATTAACACACCAGGGGTGTATATAATCCGAGCCTTCTCTGACTTTAGGAAGCACAGACATATTAAAAAACAGATAGGAAACTTCCTATCTTAACCAATGAAGTAACCAAAATATCACGTGGCACCTTAACTTTTCCTTCTATCTCCTCTCTCAATTATTCACTGATTTTGATGAGAACACATTCAATAGATTAACAGCAAAATGGGATTATAATAATTTATGTATATTTTGAAAATAAGAAATTGTATAAAAAGATGTTTAAAGTTAAAAATGTCAAAGTTTCCGTCAAACTCCTTTTTAGCTCTAAATGTAAGAAAAATAAAAATACTACAATTGGAAAGAAAATTAAATGTGTGATGGGATTTGGCATGAATGAAAATTGCATCTGTAAAACTCTTCATGATATGTGTGTTTAAAGCTGGGAAATAATTTGTGAAATTTTCGCACTGAGCCACGTGAAATTTAGATATTTTTCCTAGTGTCCAATCTATTTGTTATTAGGTCTGTGTAGGAAGCTAGTATACCAGATGTTTTTACGATTTTGATTTTTGATCTGGCTGTGAACGCCTAAAAAAAGTAACAACAAAATAAAAATAGAGGCTTTTTAGGGTCAGAGAAGGCTCGGATTAGTACTATCATACCAGATGGGCCATCAAAACCCACACCAAGAAATCGAACAGCTGTCGGATCTTTTTAAATATCCTTAACCGAATACGCATATAACGCTCGTTATACTTTTTGACCGACAGTGCCGAGTCGATTTTTTCTTCTTTTTAGCGTGTAATTTTGATAAAGAAATAATATGCTTTTTTGTTACATGAAGCACACGTCATGTACAATATGAGCTTCAACAACGTATTTTGAGCGTCTCCTTGTATTTAATTAAAAAAGAACACAAGTTTTATAATGTTTTAAACGCATTTTAACAATGGCATCTCTTACGAGTTATTTCCCCTCGCTTCGGAATTTTAAATGGGTGAATCTCGCAATTTCTCGCGCAGTAAAGCTTCTAAAAGTCAATACAGCTGAAGATGACGAAACTTAAAGGGGAACTGAGATTTTAATCATGTAAAATTGTCACAATCTTCGAAATTACGTGTTTAAAAAAGAAAGAAAATGGCGGCCGTTTCACTTTTTTTTGACGTTGACGGAAAATGACGCACTACTTTCCGTTGTCATGTGTTGCTATGAAAAGTAGACGGCGGAGCTAAATAGCCACTCTGCTTCCCACCTGATTGTAAAATTAAAACATTTAACAGGTAATTTTAAACAGGTTATCGCATTTGCTTCAGTAAAAAATGTTTTTAAAAGTGTTTTATTGTCGTCAAACTCCGTGTTCGCTTCTTGGAGAAGGGGTTGGATGGAGTATAAAAGTTGATACCCAGAGCACTTAATGCGAAAGCAAACAAGCAAGCAAGCAAGTAAGCAAGTAAGTAAGTACGTAAAAGTAAGTAAGTAAGGTTAAGTAAGTAAGTAAGTAAGTAAATCATTAAGTAAGTATTTTATTTCAGTAACGTATGTAAATACAATAATACATTTAAAGCATACACACAGTCCAATTGATCAATAAATAACTATTTTAGAACGTAGCAGATCGCTAATTCATTAAGATGTGTTTAACCCCAAAAAGAGGAAATTTAGTCTTATATTGGTACGTAACTCATGCACTGTATATAGTTGTATAGTAGCACAAACATAATACAATCAAATGTGAACTGACTATGTACTTCCAATATAATATACCCGATGGCTAATGCAGTTGCATGTTCAAATGTTTGATTCAATTTTTCATGCAACATAACACCAAGTACTAGTAATCACCTGATCATCATCCGTTTCGAAAATAAGATTAGCAACTTTAATTTCTAATTATTTACGTGTTTGACGTGAGGTTTACGTGTGCAGTTGTGTTGATCAGAACATGAACTCGTAAGCGTACTTCTTGTATTGGTAATCAGGCCAATACTTGGATATTGCATCTACGAACAATTGAAGGGAAGTGTGCGTCATGGGTTCTCCATGGTTTACTACATCTTTTAAATATGAAAAACAATGGCGCTGACGGATTAGGCTAGGTACAATGGTTCAATTATTACCAAAAGGAAATGAACAGTTTTAACAAAACTAAGTGACATCGACAATATCAAAATACAATAAAATAAATAAACACATAATGATTAAATTGTAAAGTTAATGAACGCGAAATAAGGGTTTAATATGACAGCTCAGAAACGACATAAAACGCACTTTTTGTAAAGAAAGCAGTTATAATAACCCTTTTTATTCAATGTATCAATATGTATGCATTATTCGCCGAAATATAAGGTTATAGTTAGATACATCATGCGTGGACTTTTAAGTGGGCGTGTGATTAACACGTGACACCGGATATACATTTGTATCTTGCTGCACACCAGCGAGATAGACTGCTCCACAGCCGTCATTAAAATAGACCTTTTTCATTTGTTTACCTCTGAAGGACATAGCAACCTCAAAAATACACACGCATTCACTGAAAAGGTGTATAGCCTCCACGAGATTCGAACCCATGACTTTCGGATTGAAAATCTATATATTGTCAGTTGATCAATAGCGTTATTGTTACCGATATATTGTTCAAATTGTAGACCTTATCCTTTGTTCAGTGCGTGAGTGCGTGCGTGCGCGCGTGTTGTGTGTGAAAAGAACGCTCTAGAAAACAAGTTTATACGTAATAAAATACCCAGGAAAAATATTTCATATCTATGTTTACTCGCCAGGGTTTGCTATTTTAGACTTGGCGTTATGAAAACTGCGCAATGCATTGCGATGCGAGCGTCATAGGCCGTGTGTTGCTCAACTTTTCGGTACCAACTCAGCTGGCAAATTCTAGTTGCTATAACCTTTTAGATCTATCTTAATAAATAAGAAATAGCCAGGATAGATTTTCTGAAACGGTAGCTTAACACATTATTTTTGGGCAAAAACATCCAAATTTGAACAAAAATCGCTAAAAACTGGAATAATTTTTTAGATATTATTATCATTGCAATATAAGGGAAGGGAGCTGAAGCTTCTGAAAGTTGCCTGTTATATTCATGTAAATAAAAATAATATTTGAAATTAATAAAATGTAGACAGCTTGCCATTTTGGGGGGAAATCAGCAAAAAAAAACGAACACATTGCTCATTTTTGGAATAATTTTTAAAACAAATATTGACACTTTCAATTTAACAAAATAGTAGGATTTAAAGTGTTTTTATTTATCTTATTTATCTGCAGATACCACTGAAGTGATCCGCGTGATGGTTATTTTTATTTTGAGCTTCTTGTAATGTGTGATTCTTAATTGTTACTTTTCATTGTAGGAAACTGTTAATGTCTCTTCTGTTGTTTTTAACAAGTTTTAGGTTTTAAATTGATAATTTCACATGTTTTATTATTTTAAACAAATTAAACCTCAAGTCTTCATGTAACCCGTTAAAAAACTTTTTACTGAAAACATGCGATAACCTGTTTAGAATCACCTATTAAATGTTTTAATTTTACAATATGACAACTTTTTAAGCCGAAATTAAGGTTTTATTTCATATCCCAGCCAACCCTGTTTTTGCCTCTTGGAAAAGGGATTGGATGAGGTATGAAAGTTAATACTCGGAACACGTAATGTATTAGTTGTACAGCGGGGACCTATATTATTTTGGTAAATATATTTTCTACCCATAGTGGAACCCATATTGTCTACCATTTCGGGTTTGCTTCTATACAGCCAAAAAAATGGCACATATATCAAATGCAAAATTGACAATAGCATCCATTCTGAACTCAATTAAAACAAGAGGCCACAGAGGGCCTGTGGGCGCTCTACTGGCTAACATGGCTCTTATAACATCAATGAAGCGAGTGACTGCCATTTACGTTTTTTTGAAAGTTTCAGGCAAACAACAGCTTTTTGACTAAATCAAGGGTCATAACTAAAGAATCTGGTAACGTTTGGTAAAGATCAGATAAAAAATGAAGGCCCTACCGTATTAACGAGGCAAAAATAAAGCATTTTTAACTAAATCAAGAGCCATAACTCCTCAGTTACTGGTCCGAATGGTCCAACATAGAGCTAAAAAAAAAAAAAAAAAAAAAAAAAAAATCTAAACAAAAAACATTTAAAAAAAAATAATAATAATAATAATATAAAAAAGGAAAGTCATAAAATCTGGTAAAGTTTGATAAAGATCAGATGCAAAATGAAGGCCCTATGTTATGACGAGGCAAATTATAGCACTTTCTTACAAAATCAAGGGCCATAACTCCGCTGTTACTGGTCCGATCTGGCTGGCTTTTGAACTTGACCGAGCTTTTATTGACTTTAACAATCTGATAAAGTTTGGTAAATATCGAATGTAAAAAGAAGGCCGTATCGTCTTAACGAGGCAAAATATATCATTTTGAACTAGATCAAGGGCATTAACTCCGCTGTTACTGTTTCGATATAGATGGTTTTCGAACTTGTCCGAGCTTTCATTGATATTAGTAATCTGATAAAGTTTGGTAAAGATCGGATAAACAATGAAGCCCCTATCATCTTAACGACGCAAAATATAGCATTTTTAACTAAATCAAGGGCCATAACTCTGCACTTACTAGTTCGATATGGCTGATTTTCGAACTTGTCCGAGCTTTCATTTATATTAACAATGTGGTAAAGTTTGTTAACGATAGGATGAAAAATAAAGGCCCTATCGCCTTAGCGAGGCAAAATATAGCATTTTGAACTAAATCAAGGGCCATAAATCCGATGTTACTGGTCCGATATAAATGGTTTTCAAATTTGTTCGAGCTTTTATTAATATTAACAATCTGATTAAGTTTGGTAAAGATCGGATGAACAATGAAGCCTCTATCGTCTTAACGAGGCAAAATATATCATTTTGAACTAAATCAAGGGCCATAACTCCGTCGTTATTGCTCCGATATGGCTTGTTTTCGAACTTGTTTGAGCTTTCAAAGACATTAACAATGTGCTAAAGTATGGTAAAGATAGGATGAAAAATGACGGCCTTATGGTCTTAACGAGGAAAAATATACAAATATAGCATTTTTAACTAAATCAAGGACCATAACTCCGCTGTTACTGATCTGATCTGGCTGGTTTTCGAACTTGTACGAGCTTTCATTTATATAAACAATGTGATAAAGTTTGGTAAAGATAGGATGAAAAATGAAGGCCGTATCGTCTTAACGAGGCAAAATATAGCAATATAGCATTTTTAACTAAATCAAGGGCCATAACTCCGCTGTTACTGGTCCGATCTGACTGGTTTTCGAACTTTTCCGAGCTTTCATTGATATTAACAATCCGTTAAAGTTTGGTAAAGATCGCATGAAAATTAAAGGCCCTATCGTCTTAACGAAACAAAAGTTAACGACGGACGGACGGACGGACGGACGACAGACGACGGACGGACGGACGGACGGACGACGGACAACTCGCCATCCCATAAGCTCTGCTGGCCCATGGTCAGTAGAGCCAAAAACCGAATTAAATTGGATTTTATAGTCGCACCAACAGCTAAGGTGATATGGCGACTTTCCAGATTCCACTGGTGGATGAAGACCCCAGGTGCACCTCCGGGAAAATTTCCGCGTGCACGAGCGAGCACCTGAGTAGAACCACCGACGATTCGCAAGCCAGCTGGATAGCTTCCTCACATATAGATTCCTAGGCCCCTGAGGGATCGAACCCACAACGGTGAGTGGCAAGTGATTTTAGAGACTATATGCGTGTGCTGCTTTCGGCGGCGGATTTTCTTTTTATATATATATATATGGTAAAATGAAAATCAAACTTGTATGTGCGCACATCTCCGTTTTAAACGTCAGACCGTCGCTGGCTGTAGAAAAGACAATAAGTTGCGCTTCAGAGGTCGCGTTGATGGTAGGGGAAGGGGTGGATGTGTTAACTTCAAAGTTGCCATATTGTTTATGTAACATGGTTACGTATGAGGGAGTTTATTCCTAATTTATTCCGGTATATTCGCCTGACGGCTTGGGTGATAGTGTTTAAACAGTTACTATAGCGTTAATCAATTCCAATAATTGGAAATGCCCTACACTATCGGTCTTGTTATAAGGCGTACTGCATATTAGACAGAACACTAGCTGTTGTATTACCGATCAAAGAGAGAACAAAAACTTAACTTTGGAATGTAAAACATACACATCGGCTCTGATGTAATGTAACCTACCTAGAAATTCACCGTTGGTATTGCTCACTATTGGAAAACAACGGATTAAGGAGCCGAACGTTATCAGTCTATTGTTTGCAAACTTGCATCACTTATCAACAAACGAGTGAATCAAATCAGTGGTTAGTGGGCTTTAAGTTTGATAACAAAGATAGCATCCGAAATTATCAGCTACGTTTACTTTATCAGTGTTTTGCCAAATATAGGTTAGGACATCTTAAATCTGCAAACACAATGTTTTCAAACATTATATCGATAGCCAGTGGTTGCCGGTTGGGTTTATCAGCTGTTATGCGTAAAAGCCAATATTTTGACGGTGGAAATTTGGAGAGTCTTACATATTAAGTTCGTTTCATTTCCGGTGTTTGTACGAACATGGCACACGGTGGAGAAATTATGTTGAGAAAGTGGCTACTTTTGACGTTTTCTATATGTGGATGGATATGTATGTTCTTTGAAGTATGTGGAAGTGTGGATGTATCACCTGCGTACACGTGCCCGACCACGTGTCTGTGCCAAATGGCTGAGAGAACGCGTGGAATACACGTGAATTGCAATGCACGGAACCTTACCTTCTTACCAAAAGACTTAGACGTAAACACTGTTAAACTGTAAGTTCATACATATTTTTTTAATTGTTATTACGGTAAATTAGATCATAATATATGTGTGTGAGTGCATTCGCGGGTGCTTGCGTGTGTGTGTTTGCGTGCGTGCGTGCGTGTTCGTGTTTTAGCTTTCTGTTTAAGAATTTGCCGAATAAATTATATAAATATGTTAAAAGTAAGCAAGACTCTCCCAGCTAAACCCGAGACAACGCTCTAAAACATCTCGGCACTTTGTCTGCCCTAATCATGTGGGATCAGCTTTAAATGACATTACAAATTATAAAGCAACATGAACAACATAAACAATCTAGCAAACCTCAAATCAAAATCCTCATTCGATTTGAGTTGGATGTATATTTTTAACGTGTACATGATAAAACGATTTCCGTTGAAAATAAATTATTGATTGATTTTAAGTGATAGAAAATGATATCACGGAACAGTCAAACTAACGACGCCGTCTTGAATACACCATTTGAATTTTGAATTTAATAAACAGAAGTATGATATATTCGTAAACAAAATGTTGACGCGTATTTCTCTATGCCAATGTTATATAAGGCAAGCAATAAGCTGTCTATGGTTATATGTTTCCTTGATGGCGATATTAGGCAAACATTAAGCTGTAGCGTGCGCTCCCGTACTCGCTATGGCTATATGTTTCATTGGTGGCGATATTAGGCAAACATTAAGCTGTAGTGTGCGCTGTCGTACTCGCTATGGCTATATGTTTCCTTGATGGCGGTATTAGGCAAACAATAAGCTGTAGCGTGCGCTCTCGTACCCGCTATGGTTATATGTTTCCTTGATGGCGGTATTAGGCAAACAATAAGCTGTAGTGTGCGCTCACGTACCCGTTATGGTTATATGTTTCCTTGATGGCAATATTAGGCAAACAATAAGCTGTAGTGTGCGCTCTCGTACCCGTTATGGTTATATGTTTCCTTGGTGGCAATATTAGGCAAACAATAAGCTGTAGTGTGCGCTCTCGTACCCGTTATGGTTATATGTTTCCTTGATGGCAATATTAGGTAAACATTAAGCTATAGTGTGCGCTCTTGTACACAATATGTTTATATGTTTCCTTGACGCAAAGTTCTACTCGCTATGGTTATGTGTTTCTTTGACGCAAACTTGTACACGTTATATGTTTCCTTGATGGTGATATTGAAATTCTACAGGCCTTTGTCGGATGTTATTTAAAATAAAACTAGTTTGATGGAATATACTGAAGAGTAAATATTTCATTTGTCGCACTCGTCTTTGATTTTTTGTATTCAATAAGGATATTATAACTGCAAATTTCATAGAATATGTCATAAATATATATGCTAGACAATACAGCGAAGGATTTAAATAATATCAAAGCCATCGCCATGATTATGAATCTGACAATCTGATGGTAATCTTATATCGAAGGAACAACAGAGACAGTCAATGTCCAATGTACTATTGATATGTATCGTATGTTGTCTGATAGAGCGGACGGTGACTTACACATTTTGATTTGTTATGCACTGACTAAAGCAAAATCAATTCCTGAATCCTCAGCGTTTATTGTACGCATAAAACGGCATGAAAAAAAAAGATATGGCGGCGTGTAACATTCTGTTTAATAAAAAGCATCGCAATTTTTGGTTTTCTAAGCCTCGCCTAAAATACCTGAAAATAAAAGGCACTTACATAACATTCTCTCTATATATTTTTTGTTTTTTTAAATAAACAGTAAATAAATAAAAAAATATATATATATTTCCCCGTTTGTATTGACTATGTATAATATATTGCTGGGTTAAAACACAAGGAAATGCGGTGGGGTGGGAGCGGGGTTAAAACGCAACGAAAGGGGTGAAGGGGTGGGGGAGGAGGGGTGTAAAACGCAACGAAAATGGAGCGGGTGAGTGTTAACTAATTTCACAAGTTTACAAATATCGCATCCGATTGTTGTCAACCCGTATGCTTTTCTTAATCTTACAATTTATTAAAGTTGCATGGGTAAAATTATATGCACAAATAGCACTTTAAAATGTAAGATTCACAGAACTCAATAAAGAGTATTCTGATATAAAAACAAGCATGCTTTGGAACATATTAAATTATTTTTCTTATACTGTATTTGTTTTAAATGTACTGAAATGAAAAAGAAACGCAACTCGGGGATTTGAGCTTTATATTGTTTGTACAATATGCTGCTGTTAATCGAATGGTACACGGCTACTTAACATCTTTTCTTTCGGGAAAAAGACTAAAACAACACGTAACACAGCAAATAGTATTCCTTCAAAGTTCCATTATTGACCGAGTAAGCGTTTGGCTCAAGCACGTGAGCAAACTTAAGATGCAAAATTTTGCAAACTTTTTACGTTAAATGCAGTACTGCAATGGCTCAATTTTTCAAAGAGAAACTTCAACATTTATGATTGTTTTGTTACAAAGTATACTGATTAAAACGTCTACAACATCACAGTTGTGTCCTTTCTCTAACTGCAACTTCTTTTTTACAAAACATATTGGGATTTCTTTGGAATATTATGTGGAATTATGTGTGCAGTAAATACAATATATAGGGAAATTCCCGAGTTGCGTTTCTTTTTCGTTTCAGCATATATGAAACTATCATTAGTTAAGAGTCTAGAGTAACATATTTCACAGAATAATATTTGTTATTGAAAACTGAAATACATTAAAACAAATCATCCAACGTTTTTTAATAGACAAACACGTTTTCATCGGATTTGTCTTTTAAATATCTGTCGCCCATTGTCTGCATTGAGTTATGCACGTTTCTTGAACCCATTAGGATACAGCGAATGCATATCTGTAAACGTTCGTTCGTGAGTGCATGGAAGTAGTTTCATCAATATTAAAATGTTGTCGCACGCTTGACATTTTTTCCGTTACCTAAACATTCATGTTCGAAATGACATTAGAAGTAATAAAAATAATCCATATGAAATGTATCTATGCAATTTAAACCAAACCGTTTAACCGTTAACAATAAAACCGTTGTTTAAATTGCTACTGACCACTGTTTAAAAACGGTTACTTGGTTTCGTGATGTTTGTTATAGGTAAAGGTTTACCTCAATGTTTATAGAACGAATGATAAAGTTTACCTATTAAACTTAAATATTGGAGTTGTTAAATATGTCTTAAGATTTGATCTCAGCCATATAAAATAATAATTAAATGTATCAGTTGATTTTTAAAAATACATAAGTATAGTTTAGTGATAAACGACATTTATTATCTTTTAAGAATTTCGTCTATTTTAATTTCAATTGCTGGTTTCCCCTTAACCCAGCGGGAAGTAGATAAAACAAGTAAACATTGTATAATATATTTTCTTTGTATGTAGTTATACCTCCGCTTTCACAAACTGAGCCCCGTGTGGTTACGGGGCAAAGAAATGGGCCACCGCAGATACCGTTGGAGGGGACAGCAAAGGAGTATAACCACACAAATGCAGTACATTTTATCATTTTTTGTTCATGCTCATTAAAGGTCTTCATCATGACCACTGCATTGTTTCAGGTGCCATCTCGCTCATATCACTAAAGCAATGGCAAAAAAACTATAACGTGGCTCCAGCGTAAATAGAGTGTGTACAATAGAATTTGCAGCAACTCTGCAGTTCAGGGTGAGAAGGTTCTAGGCCCGTTCTCCATATTTTATTCCGATGTACATGGAGGATGAGCCTGACATGTTCATTCCTGTTAGGCACCATTTAACCTTTCATGTGTTAGTACGCCTTAAAACCCCAATTCATTTCAATTCACAAATTGAAGTAGGGACTATCTAGTAATCACCTTGTGCACTACCCTTTAATAGTATATAATTATATAATAAGGTGAAGTACACCATTGCATTTTCAGCTTAACATAAACCAAAGCCAAACGTGGCCCGTGTTTTTTTTATATTTTAAAGTAGATTTTAAAAGTCATTTACACATATATTTTACTTCATTTTCTTTAAACTGGGTTGGCCACGGCGTGGCCCAATGGTAGAGCGCCGGCTCGCATGTGGAAAGCCGTGGGTTCAGTCCCAGGCAGGGCCATGTGGAAAGCCGTGGATTCAATCCCCGGCAGGGCCATATGGAAAGCCGTGGGTTCAATCACCGGCAGGGCCATGTGAAAAGCCGTGGGTTCAATCCATGGCAGGGCCATGTGTAAAGCCGTGGGTTCAATCCCCGGCAGGGCCATGTGGAAAGCCGTGGGTTCAATCCGCAGAAGGGCCAAACCAAACACTTCATTCACATGGTACTAGTAGCTCTGTTGCTTGACGTCCATCATACAAGAGTAGTTATAGCCCAGTGTGGGTTGACTCTGACTGTCGGGAATCATGTCATGTGTCGGTATTCTAGTATGGCAGCACTAGGCAAAGTTGAGCCATGAGCTCACTGTTACAAGCGGATACCGTTGTGATATGACTGAACATGTTTTAAAAGCGACGTTTCACCCCATCCGTGCTTACGTACTTTATACTGCATTGTTGTCAACCAGCATTACCATGACGACGAAAAAAAAATCATTATATATGTTTAGTGTTTACCCTACTTTTTAAACCAGTTGGCTCAGAATTTCAAATATTGGCTACATTTATTCATGAGAAATCTTCACCATTAAGAAACAGCGGTCAGTCCCTACGCTCCCTTCTTTACGGTTCTTAATGGTGAAGATGCCTCTTCATAGCCTCTATCCTATACGTAAATCGGGATTGCTTACAATACTACCGAGCTTACGACCCGGTTTTATCTCTACATAACAAAGGGATTTGCGTGTTTTAAGCCACTGGTTTATTGATTGTGATCCCTTGTGAATACGGAATGTTATTGCAGTTTATTGTACAGTAGTGGCATCTCACCACCATAACACTGTTGACTCAATAGCTAACCACAGGAGATTGATGACGGCAAACATGATGACACAACTGTGAAGGTTTTATACTTCTGGTTACTGGCCGATGAATATTGGTTATTTTCATATACTCCTCAAAATAAGTTAAGGACCAACCCTTCTTTATTTCAATAAGATTAAAGTTTGCAGCATCGCACAAGTTTAAATACACATTGTATTCCAAAAATGGAAGCTGGTTCGTGTTTCTGTATTCATTAGAAACATTTTGCATAAAAAAAAAAAATTGAGAATTCAGATTTTGCAATTTCAATAAAACCTTTTTTTTCACCGAAAAATGTTATTTCGTATTAATTACTATTGATTCCTTAACAAACATCTGTCACCATTTTCTTTAGAATAACTCTACAGATAAGCGTGCAGTGCTATATATGCAACTAGATCTTGAAAATCACTTTGAATGGGATAAACGTTCGCGTCCATAGTCCAAATATGCAACTAGATCTTGAAAATCACTTTGAATGGGATAACATTTCGCGTCCATAGTTTCATTGGTAGTGATTAAACGTAATGAATAAATCGACAAAACATATTAAAACTTTTAATATTGTTGCTTTGGGGCAAATTAATGATTTTTACAAATTATGAAAAATCTCGGACTCTTTTTAATTAACAGAAAAGTGTATATCAACATTTGTTATATCATCTAATGCAGGCAATGTCCAGTTTAATGCAAAATTGCTTACACATTAAGTGCAACCGTTTGAGAATGGTATATGAATTAATCAACACTATATATTATATGTAGAAACGGTCACTTGTGGACCACTGCAAACATACTATAAAATGTCCATTGGTATTTAAATCTCCCCTCAATCTGCAAACCTTCCTCTGAAGTTCAGAATATCCACAAAAAATCAAAAGTAGACCAGATTAATTTTTTTTAAATTCCAGTCTTTTTCAGCACCCCTCACAACTAGCTCCATTTCACTGATAATTCAACTGTATTCCTACCCATTTTCAAATTATCATATCTTCCTCGAAAATCACCCAGTAGCATCCAAACATGGCAGAAGTCATGAACATGTTCCAATCTTGTCATCTGAAGGCAGAAATAAGAGAATGATTGCACATTTCCAAGTTGAGAGCAAACCGATTAACACAGCCCTAGTTTTTTACGGTGTAGGAATCTCCTACCGTCATGGCCAAGGGAGGTAATTCCGTAGTGAGACCTATATAGTCAACGTCACTGGTAAGCATGCATATAGAGAAATATGCTTGCGGTCCTAAACTTTTTTGTGGAGTATATAATAATAAACGATATTAATTCGTTTAAAATATGCATTATATATTATTACTATTTTGTGTTGTTTGGATTTATGTTGTCCAGATTTCTTTCATAATGTGAATTCCGTTCCGTCACTTTCTATATTAACAAAAAAAATAAACGCCAACTAGGTTATCAACCATAAATAGGGTTTTCGGCTTAAAACGTTTGCATATTGTACAATTAAAACATTTAATAGGCAAATCACATTTTTCAGTAAAAAGAAAATTGTAAACACGCTTTATTGTCGAAATATCAGTTATAAAATCCTGGTTATGTAAGCTTTGTCATCACTTAATGGAATTAAGGCTGGACCACGTAATGATAATGAGCAATTTGGATATTAATTTATCATCGCGTAAATGCTTGTTTAATGCAAATCGATTCAGACATCGCTGATATAGTAGTTTTATAACCCATGTTTATATGTTATATTTTCCGTGCTTTGCAGGGTATTGATTGTTGCATGGCGGAATCATGAGTGTTTCATGTTATAAAATACCAGTTTGCATGCGATTGTACACACACTGTTACACATTCAAGTTCATGCACGTATCAAAATAAAACACTATCAACATCGTTTAAGTAATAGAGTCTGGTCTCAGCGAGTTGGGTTATCTAAACACCGAGATGGGCGTAGCCCTATCTAAACACCGAGATGGGCGTAGCCCATCATCGACGTTTTTAAATAACCAACGAGCTGAGACAAATTCTGTATTTTTTGTAGTATGGCGTACTTTGTGACCATGTCCGTACTCTAGCTTCCATTTATTGTACGTAAAAAGCGCCGCCCCATTGTTTATCAATAATTTAACGATTTAATACTATACCATCATCAAAGACAATTTCACTGATCATACTACAACTGCATCTAAATCTGAAACAACTTTTAAATGAATCCCACTGTCGCGTAGAGTTATTGCGCCAAGAAAAATTTCAAATCGCGAACTATACACACGTGTGAGCTGTTTGTGTAATATATGGCTTTTTTAATGTATTTTTTTCCTTTCTCACAAAATAATACAACTTAATAATAATAGAATGAAATATAGATTCGTTAGTTTTTTCACAAATTTCCGCTGCCAATACACTTACTATGATTATACCACAGTTCACTATAAACAAATGACTATATTTACTGCATTGTCATATATAATCACTAAACATCTACCAAAAGCAATCAACATAAATGTGTCGATTGTGCCGATTGTAAGAAAAGCTGATATAGACATGATAGAGTTATTATCACTTTGTTCAGGTTACTGTATGTAAATTTTCCTTAATCGATCCCCTGACAGTTTGTATCATCTACTCATGAAAAATCGATTGCTTTACAGTTGCGTTCGCGATGCATTTTTAAACACAGCAATTGACTTTATAAAAAATAACTGTGCTCGTTTTACAGTAATCACATAGCGTCTCCGTTGCCGAATGGTTAACGACGTTGCGTTGTAACCTTCGCCTCTCACCGCTGCGGGTTCGAATCCCACTGAGAGCTCGACTTGTAAGTGAGGAAGTGTCGATTCTTACGGATGGCGGGAGGTGTACAGTACTGGTTCTACTCAGGAAAAGTGGGTCGTCTGCCTCCACCACAAAAAAATCCACCGTCGTATATAACAACATATGTTGAAAATGACGTAAAACACCATACAAACAAACAAACAAACAAACACAAACAAACAAACAAACAAACAAACAAACAAACACAGTAATCACATAGTATCAGTAAGCACATAGCATAGCAAGCATTTTAAACATATGGTTTTGCTTATGCACGATATATATATTTGATAGCAGTTATATCATCATCAGCGGGGAACCAGGAGTTTTCAAAAAGAGGAATCAAACGTACCTATACATATGGGATGATGAGTTGCGCGTCATCCGTCGTTCGTCAGTCAACTTTTGCTTTGTGAACATGATAGGGACGTTTTTAATTATTTAATTTGATCATAACCAAAGTTCAACTTGGTCAGTGATTTTTTATAAATGAAAGCGCGGAAAAGTTTGAAAACCAGCCAGATCGGATAAGTTGGCCCCTGTTAACTGAAAAATGCCATATTGTGCCTTGTGAACACTCTAGCACTTTCATATTGTATATGATTTCTACCAAAGTTGGTCAGATTGTTAATATTTAAGGAAGATCTATTAAGTTTGAATGAAAACTGCTATATTCTGCATTGTGAACACCCCCATAGTATTATCTTTATTTTGTATTTTATCTTTACCAAGATTTTTTACTAGTAATGGAAACTCAAAGAAATTCGATACTCAGCCTGTTAATATGCGTAAAACTCCCCTTGATATATATTTTTTTCCCCATATTCTGTCGTATGAACACGCTAGCACATGTATTTTGGCCAAACTTGGCCAGATTGTTGATATTGATAAAAACGTTGAAAAGAAGGATACAACCATCCAACTAGCATCGGCCCTGGGATCTATCCCACCCCTGGTAACATAACGACTGGGTCATGAAAACCATTGAGATCCCCACCATATAACCATGTATAGACTTACTGGTCATGAACAGACGGATATAACAATCTAACCAACATTGACCCCGGGGTCTATCCCCACCCCTTGGAACATAGTCTCTGCATGTTAATATAAACAAATCGTTTAGATCCCATTCTATAACGATGTTAACACTTACGTACCGGGTCTGAACACGTTAAGACGAGAGCGGGAATTTGCGATGGCGCGCCATCGACTGCATGCTCTCATTCTGTTATGAAATTATAAGCATGTTCGACATGTTTTCATCTTTGCGAAGATCACCAGGCGTGTAATCAGGGCCACTTCGACCCTCATGTTAAGAGCATTGTAGTTTGTTTGTTTTTTACACTTACTTTTCTTCAAATAGAGATAGACTGTAAAAATAATATACACTACTTGTAGACGGAACACCATCCCGATAGAGACAATGTCCTTCTCTTCAACAAACGTGTCACTAAGGCTCATGCTATCATTTGCAAGATAGGATAACAGCTCTTTGTTTGGTATAAAGGAAATATCTTCTTTTTTTCTAGATATTAAGGTCTCTACCGATAATACTACTTGAGTGATAACTCATTCTTAAACGGAATGTCGTTTTGTTTTTCTTACATGTATAGCCATATGTATAAAAACAAACTATGCCTATGTACACATTATAGAAGTATAATTATCTATATGGAATATCCGATTGTGATGTTTGTTTCACATCTGTCATCATACGCCTCGTATCTCAGTTCATATCGTTTGCCAATAATGTCTTATGAGCGACTCTTAATTGCACATGGTAAGGTAGCAATGAACAGTGTCTTTGCGTTTTTAGCTTTAATAACGCAATCACATGGTGGAAGTGAACAGTTTACAGGTGAACAATTGTATTTCTGTGCAGATGTGTAATTCTAGCATGCCGTGCTACAATGGTGAATAAGTAATCAATATGTAACGCATGTCAACGATTTGAGCAGAACGAAGCGAGGTCGTCTAGCTTGATCCATACAGGTAGGAAAAACTGATAAGAAAGTGTCTGGTAAGGAAAACGGTCGTGGCATATTTACGTCTTCGTGAATATGTTTATTATATATAGCAAGCTCGCATATGCATTTGAAAAAAAGTTTATTTACCATATGAAACAAATGACAAGTGAGTGAATATCTTAAATAAGGAACCTACACTAACGTAGGAATAGTAGCTTCATTTATATATTTCTTTCTATGGGCTTTCTGTCGTCATCTTGGTTATATTTTGTTTTATTGACCGGCCCTGTCTTGTTCGATGGGGTTTATTTACGGTTTATAAACATTATTTACGATTCAACACCATTATATACGTTCAGGTTAATATTAGGTTTGTTGACAGTCTCCCTGATCCGATAAGCTATACAAGTTGTGGGAGTTATGGGGGTAAGGGATTAGCGATTAAGGATTTAGTTGGCATCGTTTTATTTTACAGGGGAATACTTCAGATTCTTGAAAATTCAGAGTGAGCCGGGAATTCTGTTCCACATGATTAGCAAACCATTCTTACTCAATTCAGTTGGGTATGAAATACAACCTTAATTTCGGCTTAAAAGATTTGCATATTGTAAAATTAAAATATTTAATAGGTAAGTTTAAACAGGTATTCGCATTTTTTTCAGTAAAAACTGATTTTTAAACATATTTGATTGTCGAAATATCCGTTATAAAAATCCTGCTAATATAAGCTTTCCCCTTAACGGAATTAAGGCGGGTCCACGTAATGGTAGATGATAAACCAAACCTGAGTAACTGCGGTGACATAGCTTTAGGGACACGGGGAGAATGGTTAGGGGGACTACGCCCACCAACTTTTCTGAGAGAAGGCCAGAGCGTTGTTGACCAATACTATTTTGCAAATTATATGTTGATCACTTAACAATGTGCTTGTGTCAAAAATTTTACTGTCATTGGGCATGAACATGGCTTAACATTAGCCAATTTACCAATTTCCATAGTAATGTGGCTGATTTGTCCATTAAAATATCTGACGAACAAACATAAAATATGAAATATTATGTTCAGTTTCTCAGCCTCTCTTTACACATTTAAAACAATACTAATGGAAGATCCGGCTGACTGAGCGATTTCCATTGCCATAGCTTCACTATTTAATATTTAATTAACTCAAGCTATGGCCCTAGAAATCAAACCTTTTTAGAGTTATAACATCGACAAAAACTCAGTCATCAAAAAAAAGAAAATTATCGCAAAATACACACCAGGAAGAAATTCTTCTTCTTAATATATACCTACTTCAAATTTCATCTGGTCTTTATCCGACTTGTTCATAATGTTATATCATTACAGATTTGGACAAATTCCAACACCAGATATCTCTTTCATCCCATCCATTTACGCAACGCGCACTCCACACCCCATGTTTAAAATGTTTTATTTCATGACATTTTCTAGGTCATGAAAGAAAGCCATTTCGGATTAGAAAAAAAAAACAGGGTCGTGGCCCTTGAATTATTTAAAAAAGGCTTAACTTAGTTGCTTTGTTAACACCCTAGCTCCTACATTTGTAATCCAAACGTTACCAAACGTGTTTAACTTGTTAATATCCATTATTTCTCGGATAGTTGCCTCCTCCCTGTCACGAACACGCCATTTTGTTTTTTTAAATATTTTTTTTAAAAAAACACGGACACCAATAACCATCCAAATATGTACAAAAAAGCAGAAGTGTTGCCCTTGATTGTGAGAAAAGTTATATGTTGTGCTTCCGACACCCCATCCTGACCATCCCCCCAAATCACGCCCACCTCTGTTTTAGCGGTTTTTAGCGGATAAATACACGGGATGTTCACTAAATTAGAAAGATGCTTTTTATCAATCAATGGGAACCTTATGGACACGACATAGCCTTAAACTAGTAAATGGATACAGGCCCTTCTGGGCATCTTGTTTCAGAATTCCGGCATGGTCTGTACCCGGGATATTGTTTTATTAAAATGGCAGTCTCCTTCCCCAAGAAAGATACATTTCTCATGCCTAATACGAAATATCACTTAAATAAAACGAAAATACGCTTTACGTTCGGACTTATACGGCAGCCAGTACAAATATACCCCAAGTTACTTTTAATTTTATATCTTGAGACAAACAATCTGCAAATAGTCTACATCGTTTAACTCTGTTTTGCGTTTATGCTTGTTAAATGTGCATTTCTTGAATTGTTGGTTACATTCTAGTACAAGGTTTACTGTTCAGGTAATTATCTGTCTCGAGTGTAGCGGTTAATTATATCAGGTTAGCTGGGGATAATGCGTTTGCCAAATGTTAAGCATTTCCGCATTACAATATCCATAGGTGAATTGTGTTGTTAGTATAACTGCAGCAACAGATAGTGGGTTGTTAGATCAGTCTGTATATCCGTACACATCTGTCGTAACTGCAGCAATAGATAGTGGGTTGGTAGACCAGTCTGTATATCCGTACACCTCTGTCGGTAGAGTGGTAAATTGTCCGGTCACCTTCAGATATTATAAAAACACATAACAAACATAATAATAAAAGGGATTGATAATGAAAGAGATGGATACGACACGGTACATTGAACCTTCTGTGAAATATCCTGGATCCGTTGTTTGTGTGCGAAGCACTTTTATTACCACAAATTGTATATAGTTCCGAGAAGTATTAACATTTAGTCTCTATTATGAATAGTTATACCTTCCTCTGTTGAAAATTAATGTGGGAGAAAATTGCCTACTTCTGTTCTATGTCATTATTGTTGTGTTTATAACAAGTGCAGTTATCAATTTGGATGGTGTGTTGATATACATGTTGCAACATTAATTTTCTACCCAAAATGAACAACTAGTAACGAAAACAGCTGGAAACTTGACCTGTTTTAAACAAACGAAAACTTACATGTCTTATGACTTCACATTTTCTGGTGATTTTTCAAGCGGAGATCTATGTTTCTATATGAAAATTGAACCGCTGAATTATGCAAACTTGATTTGAAGTTGCAGTAAATCATTAATATGTCATATTTATCCCCTCGCATTGAAAAAGTAAGGGATATTAAAATCGCCACCGTTTGTCTATCTGTCCGTCAGTCCGTTACC